>JZKD02S2204269.1:255083-280916 GCA_000966675.3 Picea glauca | reverse complement strand
ATGATGAATTGATGATGGAAGAAAGTGGGTGTGTGAGTCAAATTTGAGTCCAAAAACCCTCCCATATCGTTAAGGCATGTGAATAGTCTATCCATGTCAAATTTCAGTGCATACATAAACAGTTTGAAAAACTTTCAACGTTGGCCCCATTCACATGTCATTGTTGCACATGTCTAGTCCTAGTACAATTTATGTTCCTTGTTCCTTGTAAAATTAGTTCGACAGTACACACGTCCCCGCATCTAGTACTGCAAGGGAGTATTTTAATGGTGTTGATTAAGAAATCAACGAAAAAGAGGGATTTTTCATCACAACTATGACACAGAT
The DNA here is from genome assembly GCA_000966675.3 of Picea glauca. NCBI lineage: Eukaryota > Viridiplantae > Streptophyta > Pinopsida > Pinales > Pinaceae > Picea > Picea glauca. Next base: position 280,589 of record JZKD02S2204269.1, on the reverse strand, counting down.
ACATTGTATATATATTAATGTAGAACCTAGAAGAAAAATGAAGAAAGACTGATGAAAACTTAAAACTTGTGTCAACCAATTTGTGTACTTTGAAATAAAATTAGGGTTTATGGTTTACATGATGAATTGATGATGGAAGAAAGTGGGTGTGTGATTCATGTTAGCACTGAGATTCACCCTCATATTGCAGGAGGATAAGCCCAGTACCCATCAGAAAGTTTGGTGGATGTTTGATTTATGAATGGAGGTCAAATGGACTAAACTCAATACATGAATGATTTCAACACAGAAAATGGGCAAGAAATGCACATAGAAACGAGGGACTCATTATCTTTAGTCAGTGAAGTGATTTTGAGGGTGAGCAGAAGGAAAATTAGTGAGAAAGTGGACAAGTCAGCTATGGGCATCCGGACTTCAAGCAGCTTGGTGAAGAAAAACTCAGGCTCAAGAACTCTCTTGAACTCAAGCTTCAAACACTGAAATATGTCACAGGCACATAGTCATATATGCATAATGATCAAACCTACATCACGATGCAACTACAAAAACTCGACTGAATCCTCCATGCCCAAGACTTTCAATGTGAGGAGAAATAACATAATGGGGGAGATGACTAAAACTGGTCACGATGCCACTGTAATCAAACCTACATTACAATAGCATCACAACCCTCGACTGGATCCAACATGCCCGAGTGTTTTAGCATAGTTTTTACAAAGAGGTTAAAAGAGGCTAACTTCTATTAATGTGAAAGTCTCAAATTTGATACATAACCAGAGAACAACTCTGGCTTCAAAAGATTACAAGATAGGGAGATCTTCTCAACCAATTGACAACCTTAACAAAATATCAAAACTACCTATTTATAATTAGACCAGTGCGCCACTACCATGAGTGTGACGTGGCTAATACATTCAAAGCCTTTCGTTTGCGCTTTCTTCTATCAGACTGAGCGTGAATCCCTCTATTAGATGCGAGCTTAGATCGACATGGGTCTGCAGGAAAATCCGTACACATGGGTACCTCAGGTTGACAACTTTGTTTTCCACAGACATCTCCTCCATAGTTTCTAATTACTGAGTGAGTCGAGGTTTCAACCACTAGTCCTTTCATTTATTAACTGAACGCTCGAGATCAGGATGAGGCTTAGTGCCTAGGGGTTGGCCACATGCTTCTCTTAGATTGGATGCTATATGAGCACGTGGTTTCGGGGCTGTCAAAAGTGGTTTTAACTCACACCGCTTTTGGGCCCGCAATCCACCGCCTTCTGCCACGTATCACTTTCTCCAAACCACGGTTTCAATTGCGGGACCGCTCAATAATTTTATCGATCGAGCAAGTTGTGTCCCCACAATGAAGCGTTTTCATCGATCTGGTATCGGTCTACAATATGGGCGCACCTGCTACATCTGGCGCCATTGTTGGATTTTATACACCTGCCAACTTTAGGATCTATTAAAACTGTTATTTGGGGTGGAGCGTTTCTTTTTGCGCTAAAAAATAACACCTCCTAGAGGACAATCTGACGTGAAGGCCTGACGTCACTATACTGACATGTCGCAAACGAAGGGGTGACATGTGTCACTCGAAAATAGGTTGAAGACATGTCTGAAAATGTTTGAAAAGAGTTCCATGTGTCAGCGCCAGACGGATTCCATGTGTCATGACTAATAAGGGTGCCCCATGTTTGTGTTGACCGCTGCCACATACTTTGGAATTCAAAGCTCGAGAGGGGTCTGCATGTAGAGCTGCCATAAATATGGGCCCGGAGTGACGTGGTGACCTGAAACAAATGTTGAAGCTCTGAAGTGAATGATAACCATCGATTTGAGGAGGAAACGTGACGATTGATTATTAACTATGGGAGAAAACGCTCTGAATGAATCCAAGAGTCAAGATGATGAAACTCCTGAAGCATGAATTCCCAAAGTAAATAATGTTTGTCTGATATGAAAGGATGTGTGGCACTTGATTCTTAACTTTAGGAGAAAATGATATGGATGAAACTAGGATTCGAGATGATGAAAATCCTAAAGCCCGGATTCCCGAAGTAAATAATGTTCATCTGATATGAATGGACACATGGAACTGGATCTTTAACTTTGGGGCTTCGGTTCTTCAGCTCTTCAGAACTTCAACACTCTGGGGTTTCGGTTGTTCGGGACTTCGACACTTCGACACTTCGGAGACCTTGGGTCTTCGATGCTTCAATACTTCGAGGCTTCGACACTTCGTCTCTTTGGGACTTCGATGCATCGGGACTATGACACTTCGGCGCTTTAGCGCTTTAGGAATTCAACACTTTGGTGGCTTTGGCACTTTGGCTCTTCGGGACTTCGACACTTTGACGACTTCGACACTTCGATGCTCTGGGAATTCGTCACTTTGTCTCTTCGTGACTTCGGCACTTTGACACCTTGGCTCTTCGGGACTTCTCAATGCTTAACTCCCACAATCCTTTAGAGAGAAAAATTACGAAGTGAGGGATCTTCCTCCATGTGTCCCCTTTAATATCTATGGTTCATGCTTGCTTCATGCTTTGGGGTTTCCAATGGCACTATACTTCATGCAAGTTTGAAATTTTGAATGTATGTGAGTTGTTGATCCGAACTACTCATGGAATCTCTGACGCTGAAAGATTAAACCTACCTGTTACTTGTGTTTCAAGCCTATAATAGATTGTTCTGAAAGATGCGCTCTGAGCTCAAGGTTGATACCTGTGCAATCAAAGGACTTGGTTTCCATGTGACCCTTAGAAATATTTATGTGCTAACATTTGTCTCCATAGGGGATGGTATGCTCCCTACGAGCTGCCAAGAATGCGTAGTTCCAGTGCCTTAGTTGTTGGGCTATGGAGTCTAGCTCAAAATTTTCACTGAAGAAAATAGGGAAATATGTACACTACTCTACTAAAAAAATGAAAAAAAACACATGGGCTCCAGAAGGAGCTTATTTATATACAATCCTAGTCTAAATGATTTTTACAAAGCACTAGGTGAAAGCAAACTTCCACCATAGCCACCCAGACTGTCCGGTAATATAATTCTTCTATTTAGTACAAATGATCCACAAAAGGTAAAGGAAGTACGACAGCATAAAGAAAACATGTCTTGGAAAAATGAAAATACCCCCAAATGATGATAAGATGAATAATTTTGCAGGCTCCAATACTTTTGGAAAACATAGCTCCATATATAACCCCACAGGGTCACAAAATTTATAATCAGGAAAGCTCAACTAGTAAGAAATTACCTCATGTCCTTCATTATTTCTCACCCATCGTTTGATGTTCTCAGAGTGTACAGGTGGGTGGAGAACTTATGCAGGTTGGCTATTCCCAGGTGATATCTTCTTATTTCCAAGATTTGGACAGGAGATAAACTTCACATTTAGCTCTTCCATTTCTCCTTCATGGCTCTCCCAAGGATCAGATTCATAATCATCATATACAAGAACCATGGAAAAGATATGCTCTTCATCATCTTCGTTGGGATATTCATCAAAAGTTGGTTGTTCTTGGTCAGTACTTGAAATCACTTCTTCATCATAAGAAGGGCTACCAAAAACATTTGTCTCGTGAACCAGAATATCCTTTGCATTTCCTTCATAAGAGCGACAAGCAAAATCTACCTTAAATTTCTCTATTTCTGCAGAAAGTGATTTTACCATCTTTGTCAACTCATCCAAGGAATCTCCTTCATTCTCACATCCTTCATAAGAAACAACTATAACTTGAACACAGTCTTTATATTCCTCACAACAACTATGAAAAATTAACTCAGAGGAATAAAACTTTTGACAATGCCTATTGAAAGTTGCATGAAATTGTTTCAGGGAGGAGATGCTAGCAGGGGGAAAGGAATGATACCACTCACGAGCATCTCCCACTAACGAGAACATGAACATTTTCATTAATACATCCTCATGATGTATTCCCCATTGATGCATGATTTCATGAAACTCGAGGAGATGCTCTGTAGGGTTGTCATCTCTATGTTCTCTAAATATGGGGAAAAAATCACCCCACTCATCCATAGTAGGAACAACATTTGGAAAACCGAGAACAACAGAGAAATTAAAAGGAGAAAACCTTTGAGCCAAGATGGATTCCATCTGAAAATATGACTTCTTAAAACTGTGGAGTCACCACTGGCTTCTTTAATCATGGATTCGCCAAGTGAAAGATATGCAGTCTGAATGTGTCTGGTCTTTGTTCACCATTAAAGACTAGATCTGGTCATTGTCATTCTCTGAGGGATATTTTAATCTAGGAGAGTAGCTAAAAGCCTTCTTGAGAAGGCTTTCCTTTCTGGATAATATTTTTCCGGTTCAACTTCAGGTGTAGCCAGAGGGAGTTGTGGAGTAGATCTTATGTGTCTTCCTTTAGGAGCCACAATTGAAACAATGGAGTCGCCAGATGCAAGTTTTCAATCTTCAAGGTACTAATTTCTGATGCACCTTCAGAATAAAAATTTGTTTGTCATTCTTATCTAGGGAAATGTCTTCAATTCGTTCCCCAACAATGGCACCATGAATTTTAGCACTGAAAATCACCCTGAGATTGTGGGAGGATAAGCCCAGTACCCATCAAAAATTTCGGTGGATGTTTGATTTATGAATGGAGGTCAAATGGACTAAACTCAATACAAGAATGATTTCAACACAGAAACTGGGCAGGAAATGCACAGGGAAGCAAGGGCCTCATTAAATTCAGTCAGTGAATTGAGTTTAAGGGTGAGAACAAGGAAGACTTAGTGATAAATTGGACAAGTCAGCTATGGGCATTCGGCCTTCAAGCAGCTTGGTGAAGAAAAAATCAGGCTCAAGAACGCTCTTATTCTCAAGCTTCAAACACTAAAATATGTCACAGGCACATAGTCACAGTTGCATAATGATCAAACCTACATCACGATGCAACTACAACAACTCGACCGAATCCTCCATGCCCCAGCATTTCAATGTGAGGAGAAATAAAATAATAGGGGAGCTGACTAAAACTGGTCACAATACCACTGTAATCAAACCTACATTACAATAGCATCACAACCCTCGACTAGATCCTCCATGCCTAAGTGTTTTAGCATAGTTTTTACAGAGATATGAAAAGAGGTTGACTTATGATAATGCAAAAGTCTCAAATTTGATACATAACCAAAGAACATCTCTGGCATCAAAATATTAGAAGATAGGGAGCTCTGCTCAACCAATTGACGACCTTAACAAAATATCAAAACTACCTATTTATACTTAGACCAGACCACCACTACCAAGAGTGTGACCTGGATACTACATTCAAATCCTTTCATTTGTGCTTTATTATGTCAGACTGAGCGTGCATCCCTCTATCAGAAATGAGCTCAGATCGACATGGGTTTGCAGGAAAATCCATCCACAAGGGTACCTCGGGCTGACAGCTCTGTTTTCCACGGTCGGCTCCTCCATACTTTCTAATTACTAAGTGAGTCAAGGTTTCAACCACCAGTCCTTTCATTTATTAACCGATCCCTCGAGATCGGGACGAGGCTTAGTGCCTAGAGGACGACCACACACTTCTCTCAGATTGGATGTTATAAGAGCACGTGATTGTGGGGCCGTCAAAAGTGGTTTGAACTCACACCACTTTTGGGCCCGCAATACACCTCCTTCTGCCACATATCACTTTCGCCAAACCAAAGTTTCAATTGTAGGACCGCTCAATAATTTTATTGATCGAGCAAGTTGCATCCCTGCTATTGAAACATATATTTTTCTACACCTTAGACTAAAATAAATTTCATTTTTGTTTAAATAAAAAGCACAAAAATGCACTTGGATAATCATCGTCGAAATGAAGTCTTCCAGTCAATCCAATGGTTTAAATGTCTTAGCAGATTATGGAGCCTCCTTTTCAATTAATGAATCAATCTATATAAAGGTTTGCTTTTGAAATTTTTGGAGTCGGGGTTTTGCGAAGTACGAAGGTTCAATATTGAGCACCTTCAAATTCCTGATATCTGAACTCACAAAAGTATTAAATGTTAAGCCAGGTTCATTAACGATTAAGAAAAATTAGAAAAAAGTAAAACTTGTTGTGACTTCACGATTCGAGATGCTCTTACATATAAAGGCTTTTGAAGTCCTGATACCCGAAACTCTGACATTTTAAAACTAATCACAATTAATTAAGAGAGTTAAATTTGATTATAGTTAATTAAAACCTGTCGTGACTTCGTGTTTCATAAGTCTTAGTTTAAACTGCTTTAAAGATCCATGAGACCCGAAACGCCGAAACTTGATTAAGTGATAGGTATGATTAATTAATGTACTAAATGAGGATTATACTCTAATTAATCTATTGCTTAAAATTAACTGAGATACATTCAAATTCTGCGCTTTTCCCGAGGTATCGACCATAAATGACATTAATATTTGATTTAGGGAAATGATTCCAAATAAGATCATATTTTAACACCCAAATAGTTTTTATTAAAGGAGTTAAACACGTTGTCAGTGAAGGTATATTCATGGTTTATGCATTTAAAGCAAAGAAGATTTATAGTTCTGAATCACTTTCTTGTTTTCTTAGAGCTGGCTTAGCAAAATAACTAGTTTTCTGCATTCTCATTCTTTGTAACAGGTAACAGAACTTTGAATTTTATATCATGGCTCAACGAAAAGCACCTAAAGCAGCTAGTGAAAGTTCTGGCCAGAACACAGACGTTATTTTTGATACTTCGCCTAGAAGTACAAACATATTTAAAACCTGGATACATGTGTTCAACACCATACGATACGAAGTGGTAAAATGTCGTGATGATTCAAGCAACAATGAAAAGAATAACTTATCTACCAAATATAAGATTATAGCTCAAGATAGAAACCAAGCCGAGGCTTTTACCTTACACCAACATGATTGGATGGGTGTTGGATCACGTAAATATCCCAACTAGAACGATATTCAACTCTCAAAAGGTAATTGTTGGGTATTTTCAACCAGAACACATACAAGTCATGTATAAATTGTCTGCAACATCAAACTTCATTTATAACGCTAGTTTTCTAGTAAATTTTAATAATAATGAGTGTGATCAGTATGGAAAGAGTCTTTCTGACCTGATCAAAGACTGGTGTTCATGCCCTGAAAAGTTCAGAGTTGAATTTCACGGCGTATATTCAATCTCATCGCTTGAACCAAAGTTCATGTATATAGCCATGACGATGTGAAGAATTTATGCAAAAGAGAACACGAGCCATTTCTTTCTACCATGGGTTCCCATTTACACTCGATGGCGGAAGGATTTTCTTTTAACTGGGCAAAGATATTGTCGAATAATATGGCTAGTGAAATCTCAGAATACCAAACAAAGAAAACCAAAGGGAAATCAACTTCATTCTTTATGTCAGCTTATATTATGGATGCTATCTATTTCATGATGCCTTTCATGTTGATGAGCTAGAGTTGGACTCCAGATAGTGCATAACCAATTCATGATTACCATTCAAAGCTCTAGGAAGACAAGGAAAAATGTTTTTTTTATGAAATTTGTAATTGGGTAGTGATTCCGATGCATATTGTTATATTTGGTCACCCACCGCCAAGAATTTCAGACAAGGTTATGGTTAACCTGGGTAAGGTGGTGGACTAGTACATAGAGGAACACTTCTCTTATATTATATTTTTTAGATGCTCGGTCCCTCCATATGCATTACCGCAATTTTTACCAGACATCCTGGTGTGTCATGAAGTTGCACGACAAATTGTACTCAACAAGATTAGCAAAGAGCTCAAAGTTGTGTAGAAAAAGGTATGGTCATATTTTCCTTTGTCTATTGGTTTATTTTCCTTATTGGATTTCGGTCACTCCAAGGTGGAGGATGCAACCGTAGAAGATATAAACTTGGTTAACATTGAATTCAAGAAGAACAACCCACAGAGGGTCGTGGGAAACCATATGGCCAGTTGTAATCTTAAAAAGTATGAACATGAAGATTCCCCTTGTTGGAACAAATATTGAAATTTTGTCTTTCGGTAGCTTAGGAGGAAAAAATTTATAGTGTTTAGCTGCCGAAAGTATAGACTTTCGATAGCTTAAATCTCAGGTTTCATATTCCCTTAGCTGTCGAAAGTGTATCGGTCGAGACCAAGCATTCAAGCATCACGCATCAAGCCACATGGAGGAAGAGCTCACGAGGAGGCACAAAAAAAATGCAATAAATGGAAATAAAATCACTATAATAAGGTTTCACACAAATGCCATGTCACCATTTAGGGGTTTTGGCCAACATAAAGATTTTTAACCATTTCTCTGTTTCTCGAAACCCGAAATCCCAAAATTGGGGTTTCAGAACTTTCAGTGGCTTATGGAACTATGAAATCTCACTGTTAGACATCGAAAGCCAGGACTTTCGGTAGCTAAGATACCCTTGTTTTTGGCCTGTTAGCCACCGAAATAGTAGACTTTTTCCAGTGGATAAAGTGCCTCGGCAAAAATCAGTTTTCTCGGCCATGGAGAGGTCATTTTGTGCACTCAAATGGTCTATTGACATCTACAGATCCTAACATTTCCATTGGTGCATTCATAATTTCATTTGGAGCTTGGGAAGGCAGTTAAACGTCCCCCGAAATATTAGGTTCGTGGTGTTTGTTTTACTATGCTGAGTCATCATTTTCAAATGATGATTATGAGCGACTCGAATATCATTTTGAGAAACAGTCGGAGGTTTTTGTGCCTAACACATCAGATATCAATAACCTCCCTTAGTTTTCCTACAGGTGTCACATATTGGGAGAATAAAATCCATCTCCGAGCCCTCATTTTTGGATCTCAGAATTTCCTTGTTTGACACATGTTTTTGAAAGGCAGATCTGGGGAAAATGGAAACGGATCTCAGGAAACCAAGAGAGGTTTTTGGTCAAAAAAATAAATGAACAAAAACCTCTTTCATTTTATACACAGCTATCACGATTTGAGAGATACAGAACCATAACCGTAGCCCTAGTTTTTAGTAGTTTGGCCCATTTTCTATGGCAGAAAGTTTCTGAAATTGATGGTAACTGTTGTTCTCTTTTGGGAGGATTTCGACCTCAATACCTACATCAAATGCCTGATCATTTCTAGAGGTATCTATTTTGGAATATGAATCATTTTTCAGTTATTCGAAAGGGGGCATAAGACATATATTATTGTATCTTCTTGAAGAAAAAGAGGGGGGAATAGCCTGAGAGCCTTTTGGAGGTTGGGTTTGTAATGCATTCCTTTTCAGCAAATATAGAAAAGAATGCCAAGAGATTCTACACCTTGTCATTGTCTAATTCTGTCTTCTTCCTGTGTTATTGTTTCTGAAGTTTTCATCACTTCTCTTTCTTCCTTCCATTCATTAATTCAGCTTGTAATGGTTACAATTCAGTGATACTTCTACTGTAGCTAATTTAAAGCATTCCTTAAAGTGTAGTTTTTCCTCTGTTTTGTCGTGAGTAGAACAAGACTTGCATCTTAATTATTTTTCCTTATTCACAAGTTTTATTTGTTCATAGATTTTCCTCTGTCTTGCTATGAGTAAGACAAGACCTGTGTTCAGATATTTGAAGTTTGGTGTTATTTCTTCCATTGAAATAAAGATTAGACCTATCAGAATTAGATACCTAACTCTTTGTTTAAGTCTTCTTCATCTCCTATCCTCTATCCATCTTCTTTATTAAATCAATTAGACAAATGATGTCATGCCTCTTCATTTCTAATCTATAAATGAGTGAAGGGCCTGTTTCAGACCTAGTGCCTGTTTCTAATCTATCAATCAATAAATTTTATTTCATTTAAAATGTGCTAAGGCTTGGCTCTATTATAGCCTAGAGTCAACTCTTGCGACAACATTTTCTAGCATCGTTGTCGGGGATGGAGGACGAAGTTATCTTCCCTGGGATACGACAAAGTTCATATCTATCTCTTGATGGTGAACAAGGGATAGGCATTCAATTGGCTGTGATCATTCACCTAGCGACTCCTTGGTTCGTAGACTCTACATGATTTTGTTGGCAACTCCACTGGTCTCAAATGTCGGATTCATTTGCTGCTCGAATTGCTGCAAGGTTTTCTCCTCTGGACTTTACAAATGTTTATGGTTTTCCAAACATTGTTCCAAACATTAAAATTTGGGAAGATGTCCTTCCTAAATTTGGAGAATATGAGGACGAAAATCCTGCACAACACTTGTTTGAATTCCACAAGCTCATGGAGGAATTAAATGTACAGCATGAAGATGTCCTCATGAAATTGTTTATGTTTTCATTGGAGAAAGATGCTAGACTCTGGTATAAATATTTACCCCATTCCAGTATTCCTTCATTGAGATATTTTCACACACTTTTTCATCAACATTGTAAGAGGATATATTCAGCTGAAATCCTTTTTGAAGATTGTTGTAATATAGGATTCATAAGACAAAAAGATCATACAAATCTTCTTGAAGAGGAGGAAGAAACAATAGAAATTTCTCAAGTTTATGAAGATGGTCAGTATGAGGAAGAGTTGGCTCATAAAGAAGTTGGATTTTGTGAACATACTCAAGAAGAAGATATTCAGCATCACGGTCAACCTACAAAAAAGATAGAAAGGAATGATTGTTGTTTTATCCAGAAAATACAGAGACCGCCTTCTCCTTTGACTAAAGAAGAGATAGATCTGCTCCTGCATAGCTATGTTGTAGCCCCTACTCACACAGATTTTCATCTTTCACTCAGTCCCAAATATGAGTGTCAAACTTCTTCCATTTCTGAAAATGTAAATATGTTTTTAAATGATGACAGTCATGTATTTGATGGAACTTTACAGGAAGTCATGTATGGTTTTTTTTTAAAGCATTACGACTCCATAGCCCAATGAATGAATAAGCAATTTTTCATTTCGAAAAGATGCAAGTAAAGTGACAGGGTTCAGAGTTTGATAAGGATGATTTCAGGTTGCCCAATGGATGAAGACACTTGGTCTATTGTTCTTGGCACTTTACAGGAAAGAACCATCCCTAGATGGAGCCTATGTTGGAACAAATATTGAAATTTTGGCTTTCGGTAGCTTAGGAGGAAAAAATTTATAGTGTTTAGCTATCGAAAGTGTAGAATTTTGGTAGCTTAAATCTCATATTTCATATTCCCTTAGCTGCCAAAAGTGTATCGGTCGAGACCAAGCATTCAAGCATCACGCATCAAGCCACATGGAGGAATAGCTCACGAGGAGGCACGAAAAAAATGCAATAAACGGAAATAAAATCACTATAATAAGGTTTCACACAAATGCCACGTCACCATTTCAGGGTTTCGGCCATCGGAGGTTTGGCCAACGTAAAGATTTTTAACTACCGCTCTATTTCCTAAAACCTGAAATCCCAAAATCGGGGTTTCAGGACTTTCAATGGATTACGGAAATCCGAAATCACATTGTTAGACACCGAAATCTAGGACTTTTGGCAGCTAAGATACCCTTGTTTTCGGCCTGTTAGCCACCAAAATCGCAGATTTTTTCCAGTGGATAAACTGCCTCAACAAAAATCACTTTTCTCAGTTGTGGAGAAGCCATTTTGTGTGCTCAAATGGTCAATTGACATCTACAGATCCTAATATTTCCATTGGTGTATTCAAATTTTCATTTATATCTTGGGAAGGTGGTCAAACGTCCCCCAAATAATGAGGTTCGTGGTGTTTTATTTACTGTTTTGAGTCATCATTTTCAAATGATGATTCTGAGCGACTCGAATATCATTTTGAGAAACGGTCAGAGTTTTTTGTGCCTGACACATCAAAGATCAATGACCTCCCTTAGTTTTCCTACAAGTTTCACAGATTGGGAGAATCAAATCCATATCCGATCCCTAATTTTCATATCTCAGAATTTCCCCGTTTGACACATGTTTTTGAAAGGTAGATCTGGGGAAAATGGAAATGGATCTCAGGAAACCGAGAGAAATTTTTGGTCAGAAAAATTAGATGAACAAAAACCTCTTTCATTTTATACATAGCTGTCACGATTCGAGAGATACAGAACCATAACCGCAGCCCCAGTTTTCAGTAGTTTGGACCATTTTCTATGGCAGAAAGTTTTTGAAATTGATGGTAACTGTTGTTATCTTTTGGGAGGATTTCAACCTCAATACCTACATGAAATGCCTGTTCATTTCTAGAGGGATCTCTTTTGGAATCCAAATCATTTTTCAGTTATTCGAAAGGGGGCAGAAGACATATATTATTGTATCTTCTTGAAGAAAAATAGGGGCGAACAACCCGAGAGCATTTTGGAGGTTGGGTTTGTAATTCATTCCTTTTCAACAAATATAGAATAGAATGCCAAGAGATTCTACACCTTGTCACTGTCTAATTTTGTCTTCTTCCTGTGTTATTGTTTCTGAAGTTTTCATCACTTCTCTTTCTTCCTTCCATTCATTAATTCAGCTTGTAATGGTTACAATTCAGTGATACTTTTGTTGTGGCTAATTTAAAGCATTCCTTAAAGTGCAGTTTTTCCTCTATTTTGTCGTGAGTAGAACAAGACCTGCATCTTAATTGTTTTTACTTATTCACAAGTTTTATTTGTTCATAGATTTTCCTCTGTCTCGTTATTAGTGAGACAAGACCTGTGTTCAGATATTTGAAGTTTGGTGTTATTTCTTCCATTAAAATAAAGATTAGACCTATCAGAATTAGATACCTAACTCTTTGTTTCAGTATTCTTCATCTCCTATCCTCTATCCATCTTATTTATTAAATCAATTAGACAAACTATGTCATGCCTCTTCGTTTCTGATCTATAAATGAGTGAAGGGCATGTTTCAGACCTAGTTCTAGAAGCCTCTTATGACTAATCAATCAATAAATTTTATTTCATTTAAAATGTGCTAAGGCTTGGCTCTATTATAGCCTAGATTCAACTCTTGCGACAACACCCCTCATGACGAAATGTTCTGAGGGGTAAGATCTTACCAAGAAGTTCTGATCCAAGTTCGAGCTCTGCTACCTGGTGCAATGGCTGAGTTTTACAATTTCCAAAAACATCGAAGGATTGGCCTACCCAAAGTATTACAAGGGAAAAGCCTAAAATATTCAGCTACACAATAAACAAAGACCCAAAATCCAGAAGCTGGACTCTCTACCAAACAAGAAACCCTGGAAAACCTAGAAAAATCTGAGGTCTCGACTCATAAGGGAAATATCCTAGAGACGAAGATATTAGGAAACCAGGGAAAATATCAAGAAGAAACAATAATAAAGAAAGGAGAAGATAGACCGTCATCTTCACCTGAGAAATCAACCACTAAGGAAGCCAGGAAACAATTATCCACAAAAATCGGCAACCCCATTGAGGTTGTCACACCATTACAATTTACCAAAGGAAACCCTAATACAGAGGAAATGTTCATAAGTGATTTCATGCCTATCACTATAGAGCATGTACCTCCCACCGAGTTCTTTTTCAGTAACAAAAGAAAAGTCGTGGTGAAGAAATAAATGCACATGAGAGAGGGTGCAATGGTAAAAAAGCACAGAGTACTTTTGGATGGACAAAATATAGAAGAAGAATATTTTTCTATAGAGGTAGCAGGATCTTTGGGATCTTTTGCAACGTCCAACTTATTCTTAGTTGATAATCTGAAAGAAAGGCTAAGGCAGAGGAATCAAACGATAAGTCGTCTGCGAGATCAAATGAGGAATACAGAGAATAATATCAAAAATGAGGTCAACAAAGGACTCGAACAGGCAAGAGCCAACGACAGACAAGAAATTCAACAAATTAAATCTGATCTTGAAGAGATACACAAGACTTCTCAAGCAATTCAAGGGCAGGTCATTCAGCAAGAAGAGTTAGTAAGGCAGTTGCAAGATAAATTAAGTTCTACTGAAAGCAAGGTTGTAAATATAACAGTGTTTCAAGCTCAGGCACTCAAAGTGCAACAGAAACTGGAAGCAGCACAACAAAACCTGTTTTCTAAAGTAGAGATCATCCAAAATTATTTTCATGAAGTAAATCAATCATTAGAGAATACTGATTTCAGAGAAAGAGAGGCTACTGCAGCCCAGATCACTTTCCAAAAAGAGGTCATGTCATCTTCGAAGGAAGAAATATATGTAACTCCTAGAACTCCCAGATTGACTGTTGAAGAGAAAATCAGAGGCGACATAATATTAAAGACATGGGAGGCCAATATAGCCGAGAGTAAAAGAACGACCAAGGAAATAAAAGAGGATTTTAAAGAAATGTTTTACTTACTTAACAAAGAATCATTATCCCTCGGGAATGATGATTGTTCTGAAGCACTAGGGTAGATTAACATTGTAAAACATCAACTAGACATCAAAGAAGGCCTAGAGACAGCTCAGGCCAAAATTTCACAACTAAATCAGGTTGGCATTGCTCAAATAGATAGATTGCTAGTGAAGCCAAATATACAGTTACAGTTAATAATTTTTGAAGATAAAAGGATTGAAGACAGGTTGTCACAATTACAGAGAAAGTTGCATCTTTTTGAGGCAAAAGATGTGACAGAGCCTTCAAGAATATTAGTACAATTTCTAAGCAGGTGTGTCAACTGTTTCGAGCCAGGTGAAGGAAGTACTTTAAAGAATCAATGAAGTAACATATGCATGCCCGTTCTATCGGTATGAGAGAGAGATAGAAAGTAACCAAGTGAAACAGTTCAAGTTTTCATTTTGTAACCATTAGTAGCTAGGAGTAAAGAGAATTCCAACCATCTAGGGTTGGTAACCTTTTGTATAGATATAGTTTCAAAGGACTTAAAGAGGGTTTTTTTCTGGCTGATGGTAATAGAGAAATCTCTCCTTTTCGAGAATTAAGACAAGAGAAGACCAGAGACTCCATATTTCATCAATCCTAAGTTATGTGTTCTTCTGTTCTTTCATATTCCAGCATCTTTATTCATATGTATTTGATGAATGCCTAATCACAACTTAGTACAACATCTACTGTGGTTATATGTTTATTTAGTTGATTGATTGCTTATAGATTTTCCTCTTTTTTTGCTATTAGCAAATATAACACATGAGAGTTAGTTAGATTGCGACATTTTATGCTTCATTAAAGGTTTCACATCCATTTTTCGTCTTTTGTAGCAAAGTGAGATTCTTATGTGATTGATGCCTCACTTTTTTTTAACATCTTTATGTTTTTCTCTCATGACATTTATTATTTTCAAATTTGACTCAAATACAGAAAATGATCTCTCAATTGTTATACCATTAATTCAATTTTAGGAACTTTTCTCATATAATTGAAAATAGAAAAAGAAAACATAAAAAAAACAACAGATCTTTTAACTTTCTTTTCTCCATGATTGTACATGTTGCAAGACATCCTAGTATTGAGCCTGGTCTCATGGATCATGCCACCATTGCTTTAAACTTGTTTAATAACATATTAGAGATCGCTAACACCTGGGTTGAGATTGAACGTTCATGGGAAGTGATTGACTAGGACATAATCATCTGGGAACATTGGGAAGCTAGGCAAAGACAACTTAGAAATCATCCATAGCCTCTTTCCCTAAAGAATTGATCTTCTTTTCATATTAAAAAATCTCTTTATTTTTTGGATGCCTTGACATTATACTTTGAAGACTTAAGTATAAACTCAGGAACAACACCTGTAATGAAGCATGTTCGTCGATATGGTCTCGGTCTGCGATCTGGGTGCCCCTGCTACATCTGGCACCACCGCTAGATTTTATCTGCCTGCCAACTTTAGGATCTATTAAAATTATGCTTTCAGGTGGGGCATTGCTTTTGGCATTGAACAATAACACCTCCTGGAGGAAAATCTGATGTGGGGGCCTGACATCACTATGTTGATGTGTCACGGATGGATTGGTGACATGTGTCACTCAAAAATAGGTTGAAGACACATCCGAAAATGATTGAAAATAGTGTCATGTGTCAGTTCCAGATGGATGCCATGTGTCATGACTGATAAGGGTGCCCCATGTTTGCACTGACCACTACCACATACTTTGGAATTTGGAGCTTGAGAGGGGTCTGCATGTAGAGCTGGCATAAATATGGTTCTGGAGTGATGTGGTGACCTGAAACAAATGTTGAAGCTCCGAAGTGAATGACGACTATTGATTTGAGGAGGACACGCGATGCTTGATTCTTAACTTCGAGAGAAAACACTCTAGATGAAACCAAGAGTCGAGATGTTGAAACTCCCAAAGCCTGAATTCCTAAAGTCAATAATGTTCTTCCGATCTGAAAGGATGTGTGGTGCTTGATTCTTAACTCTAGGATAAAACGCTCCATATGAAACAAGGAGTCAAGATGTTGAAACTCCCGAAGCTCGGATTCCCAAAGTAAATAATGTTTGTCTGATCTGAAAGGATGCACGGCACTTGATATTTCACTATGTGACTTTGGCTCTTCGACTCTTCAGCACTTTGGCACTCTAGGGCTTCATTTGTTTAGGACTTAGGAACTTCAGAACTTTGACACTTCAGAGACTTCAGGTCTTCGGTGCTTTGGCACTTTGGGGCTTCAGCACTTCGGCTCTTCAGGACTTCGACACTTAGGCGCTTCAAGAATTTGTCACTTCATCACTTCGACTCTTCGGCGGCTTCAACACTTTGGCTCTTCAGGACTTCGACAATTCGATGGCTTCAACACTTCGGCTCTTCGAGACTTCAACACTTTGGCTCTTTAGGACTTCGGCACCTCATCTCTTCGGGACTTCTCAATGCTTAACTCCCATAATCCTTCAGAGAATTGAATTCCAATGTGAGGGATCTGCCTCCATGTGTCCCCTTTAAGATCTCCATTGCTGAAAGATTAAACCTACCTATTGTTTGTGTTTCAATCCTGAAATAGACTGTTCTGAAAAATGCGGTTTGAGGTCAAGGTTGATACCTGCTCAAGCAAAGGACTAGGTCACCCTGCGACCCTTAGACAACTTTATGTGATAACAACTCAAATTTGAGTCCAGAAACCCTCCCATATTGTTAAGGCATGTGAATAGTCTATCCATGTCAAATTTCATTGCATACAGAAACAGTTTGAAAAAATTTCAATGTTTGCCCCATTTACAGGTCACTATTTCTCGTGTCTAGTCCTAGTACAATTTCCGCTTCTTGTTCCTTGTAAAATTTGTTCGAAATTACACACGTCCCCACATCTAGTACTGCAACGAAGTATTTTTATGGTGTTGATTAAGAAATCAATGAAAAAGAGGGATTTTTCATCACAACTATGACACAGATACATTGTATATACATTAATGTAGAACCTCAAAGAAAAATGAAGAAAGATTGATGAAAACTTAAAACTTGCGTCAACCAATTTGTGTACTTTGAAAGAAAATTAGGGTTTATCGTTTACATGATGAATTGTTGATGGAAGAAAGTGGGTTTGTGAGTGAAATTTGAGTCCATAAACCCTCCCATATCAGTAAGGCATGTGAATAGTCTATCCATGTCAAATTTTAGTGCATACAGAAATATTTTGAAAAAATTTCAATGTTGGCCCCATTCACAAGTCATTGTTGCCCTTGTCTAGTCCTAGTACAATTTTTGTTCCTTGTTCCTTGTTCCTTGTAAAATTCGTTTGAAAGTACACACGTCCCCGCATCTACTACTGCAAGGGAGTATTTTTATGGTGTTGATTAAGAAATCAATGAAAAAGAGGGATTTTTCATCATAACTATGACATGAATACATTGTATATACAATATTAATGTATAACCTAAAAGAAAAATGAAGAAAGACTGATGAAAACTTAAAAAATTCGTCAACCAATTTGTGTAATTTGAAAGAAAAATAGATTTTATGGTTTACATGATGAATTGATGATGGAAGAAAGTGGGCGTGTGCATCAAATTTGAGTCCATAAACCCTCACATATCATTAAGACATGTGAATATTCTATTCATGTCAAATTTCAGTGCATACAGAAACAGTTTGAAAATATTTCAACGTTGGCCCCATTCACCGATCACTGTTGTCCATGTCTAGTCCTAGTACAATTTTCGTTCCTTGTTCCTTGTAAAATTAGTTCAGCAGTACACACATCCCCGCATCTAGTACTGCAAGGGAGTATTTTTATGGTGTTGATTAAGCAATCAATGAAAAAGAGGGATTTTTCATCACAACTATGACACAGATACATTGTATATACATTAATGTAGAACCTAAAAGAAAAATGAATAAAGACTGATGAAAACTTAAAACTTGCATCAACCAATTTGTGTACTTTGAAAGAAAATTAGGGTTTATGGTTTACATGATGAATTGGTGATGGAAGAAAGTGGGCGTGTGAGTCAAATTTGAGTCCAGAAACCCTCCCATATCATTAAGGCATGCGAATAGTCTATCCATGTCAAATTTCAGTGCATACATAAATAGTTTTAAATTTTTTTAACGTTGGCCCCATTCACAGGTCAATGTTGCCCATGTCTAGTCCTAGTACAATTTATGTTCCTTATTCCTTGTAAAATTCGTTTGAGAGTACACACGTCCCCGCATATAGTACTACAAGGGAGTATTTTTATGGTGTTGATTAAGAAATCAACGAAAAAGAGGGATTTTTCATAACAACTATGACACAAATACATTGTATATACATTAATGTAGAACCTAAAAGTAAAATGAAGTAAGACGAATGAAAACTTAAAACTTGCGTCAACCAATTTATGTACTTTGAAAGAAAATTAGGGTTTATGGTTTACATGATGAATTGATGATGGAAGAAAGTGGGTGTGTGAGTCAAATTTGAGTCCATAAACCCTCCCATATCATTAAGGCATGCGAATACTCTATCCATGTCATATTTTAGTGCATACAAAAAGAGTTTGAAAAAATTTCAAAGTTGGCCCCATTCACAGGTCATTGTTGCCCGTGTCTAGTCCTAGAACAATTTTCGTTCCTTGTTCCTTGTAAAATTCGTTTGACACTACACACGTTCTCACATCTAGTACTGCAAAAGATTTGTTTTGGTCCTAAGGTCCTAATTTGTTTTGTCCCTTGACCATGGTGTAGTCCCCAAGATCCATTATTTTTGTACAAAACATACTAATGGCATAAAATGTCCCACACAAAGACCAAATATCTGCTACATAAGTATTTTGTCTTTTTTCAAGGACTATGTAACGAATCTCAATTCTAAGAAGATTCAAATAGGACCTAAGAAACTTATGTTATTTCTTTAAACATCGGTGACATAACACTATCATTCAATAGTCAAATTGTTACATTTCATTGTCATGCATCATGTGTGAGGGATTGAGCCACCACAAAGGAAACATACAAAGAATATTTGTCTTATGAACAAGATATGGTACTATCCATTTTGAGGTTTGGCATAGAGATTGTTCTTATGGAATACACTGCATTGCACCATATAATTCATACACTCCTTGCAGACCATGTAACACCATTCAAAGACACATTCTTCTGATGAATTAGCTATACTATTGACAAAAAAAAAATGTTGATAGTATAGGTAATTCATCGCAAGATTATTTACATGTGTCTCTCTTGCAACAATATCAAATGATGCTTGGAATCATTTCATATTTGGTTTATCAACTTGAAATTAAAATTTGATACTTTGCAAGCTAGTTTTACCTTGAGTCAAATACAAAAATGAAATTAGGAATCATTAACATATCTACTAGAACATATGAAAAATAGGGTTTATGGTTTACATGATGATCATATAATGATGGAATAAAGTGGGTGTGTGAGTCAAATTTGAGTCCAGACACCCTCCCATACCATTAAGACATGTGAATAGTCTATCCATGTCAAATTTCAATGCATACAGAAACAGTTTGAAAAAAATTCAATGTTGGCCCCATTCACATGTCATTATTGGCCGTGTCTAGTATTTTTATGGTGTTGATTAACCAATCAACAAAAAAGAGGGATTTTTCATCACAAATACAACACAGATACATTTATATACAATATAAATGTAGAAGCTGAAAGAAAAATGAATAAAGACTGATGAAAACTTAAAACTTGAGTCAACCAATTTGTGTACTTTGAATGAAAATTAGGGTTTATGGTTCACATGATGAATTGATGATGGAAGAAAGTGGGTGTGTGAGTCAAATTTGAGTCCAGAAACCCTCCCATATCGTTAAGGAATGTGAATAGTCTAGCCATGTCAAATTTCAGTGCATAAATAAATAGTTTGAAAAAATTTCAACGTTGGCCCCATTCATAGGTCATCGTTTCCCATGTCTAGTCCTAGTACAATTTCCGTTCCTTGTTCCTTGTAATATTAGTTCAAAATTACGCATGTCCCCACATTTAGTACTGCAAGGGAGTATTTTTATGGTGTTGATTAAGAAATCAATGAAAAAGAGGGATTTTTCATCACAACTACGACATAGATACATTGTATATACATTAATGTAGAACCTGAAAGAAAAATGAAGAAAGACTGATGAAAACTTAAAACTTGCATCAACCAATTTGTGTAATTTGAAAGAAAATTAGTTTACATGACGAATTGATGATGGAAGAAAGTCGGTGTGTGAGTCAAATTTGAGTCTAGAAACCCTCTCATATCCTTAAGGCATGTGAATAGTCTATCCATGTCAAATTTAATTGCATACAGAAACAATTTGAAAAAATTTCAACATTGGCCCCATTCACAGGTCATTGTTGCCCGTGTCTAGTCCTAGTACAATTTTTGCTCCGTGTTCCTTGTAAAATTCATTCGACATTACACACGTCCCCGTATCTAGTACTGTAAGGGAGTATTTTTATGGTGTTGATTAAGCAATCAATGAAAAAGAGGGATTTTTCATCACAATTATGACACAGATACATTGTATATACATTAATGTAGAAACTCAAAGGAAAATGAAGAAAGACTGATGAAAACTTCAAACTTGTGTCAACCAATTTGTGCAATTTGAAAGAAAATTAGGGTTTATGGCTTACATGATGAATTGATTATGGAAGAAAGTGGTTGTGTGAGTCAAATTTGAGTCCATAAACCCTCCCATATCGCTAAGGCATGTGAATAGTCTATCCATGTCAAATTTCAGTGCATACATAAACAGTTTGAAAAAAATTCAACGTTGGTCCCATTCACAGGTCATGGTTGCCTGCATCTAGTCCTAGTACAATTTTTGTTCCTTGTTCCTTGTTCCTTGTAAAATTTGTTCGATAGTACACATGTCCCCGCATCTAGTACTGCAAGGGAGTATTTTTATGGTGTTGATTAAGAAATCAACGAAAAAGAGGGATTTTTCATCACAACCATGACACAGATACATTGTATATACAATATTAATGTAGAACCTGAAATAAAAATGAAGAAAGACTAATGAAAACTTAAAACTTGCGTCAACCAATTTGTGTACTTTGAAAGAAAATTAGGGTTTATGGTTTACATGATGAATTGATGATGGAACAAAGTGGGTGTGTGAGTCAAATTTGAGTCTAGAAACCCTCCCATATCGTTAAATCATGCGAATAGTCTATCCATGTCAAATTTTAGTGCATACAGAAACAGATAGAAAAACTTTCAACGTTGGCCCCATTCACAAGTCATTGTTTCGCGTGTCTAGTCCTAGTACAATTTTCGGTCGGTTCGACAGTACACACGTCCCCACATCTAGTACTGCAAGGGAATATTTTTATGGTGTTTATTAAGCAATCAATGAAAAAAGGGGATTTTTCATGACAACTATGACACACATACATTGTATATACGTTAATGTAGAACCTAAAAGAAAAATGAAGAAAGGAGACGAATTGTATCACATGTGTACGTTTGAAGATACTTGCAACAAATTAGCTATACTTGGAACCACGTCACCCATTTCCTTTGTTTATCCCATGTAAATATTCTTGCGACGAATTAGCTATACTTGGAACCACATCATCCATTTCCTTTATTTATCCCATGTAAATATTCTTGCGACGAATTAGCTATACTATTGACGAACTTTTTTTGTTGATAGTATAGATAATTCGTCGCAAGATTATTTACAATCTTCTCTCTAGCGACGATATCCTTTCATTTTCTCTTGTCGACGAATTCCCTTCTTTGTCTCTCTTGCCGACGAAAATTTTTGGATAAGTGATGGGTACTAAATTATCCTTGACTATTATCCTTGATTTTCTCCTCTAGTACCTATTCTTGAAGGTTAAAATTATCAACATCAACTTAGAATAGAATCAAATATCAATATATTTCTCTACTTCTATAGAGACTACTCTCTATATGTTTTAAAAGATAACTACATGACACTACACTTAAATAACAAATCCCAACACTTGATGGTTTTAATTAGGATTCATTTCATATTTGGTTTATCAACTTGAAATTAAAATTTGATACTTTGTAAGCTAGTTGTACCTTGAGTCAAATAAAAATATGAAATTAGGAATCATTAACATGTCTACTAGAACATATGAAAAATAGGGTTTATGGTTTACATGATGAATTGATGATCGAAGAAAGTGGGTGTGTGAGTCAAATTTGAGTCTAGAAACCCTCCCATATCATTAAGGCATGCAAATAGTCTATCCATGTCAAATTTCAGTGCATACAGAAACAGTTTGAAAACATTTCAATGTTGGCCCCATTCATAGGTCATTGTTGCCCATGTCTAGTCCTAGAGCAATTTTCGTTCCTTGTTCCTTGTAAAATTCATTCGACAATACACACGTCCTCGCATCTAGTACTGCAAGGGAATATTTTTATGGTGTTTATTAAGAAATCAACGAAAAAGAGGGAATTTTCATCAAAACTATGACACATATACATTGTATATACATCAATGTAGAACCTGAAAGAAAAATGAAGAAATATTGATGAAAACTTAAAAATCGTGTCAACCAATTTGTGTACTTTGAAAGAAAAATAGGGCTTCAATGGAAATTCTATAGAAATGACAAACACATTCATTGAAACTTCGTTGATGCAATACTATGACAACAATATTGATGACATCTACGATCATGATGGTATAAAAATGAAAGAGCTTCTCTTGGTTTCAAGAATAATTTATCCTCTACTGAACAAGGACAACCACGTGAAGGCAGAAGCTCATATGTCCCCTCCACTCCCCCTCACACCACTCTCAATTGATCCCCAATACCCAATCTATAAAATAGAAAATAATTGAAAGCAACGTCCTATTAATATTCATGCATAGAAACTACAAAAACAAAAATTAATGAAGGTACATGAAATTATGTGTTTGTAAATGATATTTTTAGTTTACCACGTACTTTAGTATATTGGAAACTATTTCTAGGTTTCACGTAATAATTAAACAACATGTAACATAGGATATAAAAACATTGCATAAAACTTTAAAACATGTAATTAACCCATGACATTATATGTAAATTATTTTAAGAGAATAATTCATACAAATTGAAATATTATATAGTCGTGTACCTAATCCAACCTCAACATCTGTGTAATAATCCTTATTATGTATCTTGATCTTCTTCATCGAACTCGACATCTATATCATCATCTGGGTCATAAACGGTGTTAAAAGGATTAACGATATCATCATCGTCATCAATGTCATTTTTGAGCATATTTTCATCGACATCATCATCAAGAATTGCAATATTGTCTCCTACACCTAGATCATGATCTTCCTCGTCTTCTTCATCTGTCGAACCTACATGATCTTTCGTCTCTGTCTGATTTGGCAAATCATCTTCTTGATCTTCAATATCATCTTCTTCCTATAAATGAGTATACTTAATTGACCTTCCTCTTGGATCATATCTAACAACAAATGATCAATCCCTCTCACCTAGAACATTTGAGTAAAATAACTGTTCACATTGGCTTGGAAAAACATAGCGATCATGTCCTATTTCAAACATTGTTGTTTTAATCATTGGAAATCTATTGGCATGTTGAATAACAGTTATTTCCTCATCACGTTCATGCATCTGTAACCTATACCATTTGACATCGAACAGAACTAATTTGAAGGAATTAAAGTCACACTCAAGTATATCATTTAAATACCCATAGTATCTATTTTCATATTCTCGGGGATGTCTATCACTCCTAGAGAAAACATTAGTGACCTAGAATACTGCAGTTATCCCACTATCAAAAGTTTTCCTGCGAAATTTATGACCATTGCACCACATAGCCTTGTGGTGTTTCAACTGCAATATGTCAAATATGTAAAAGATGCATTGTCAATTAATAAATTAACATATATATTTATATAACTTCGAAAGTATCTGAAAAATACAGTACACATGTAGTCACATTAATATAATATAAAATAAATGAATAAAATGGGTGAATTTTCTTACCTATCCATCTTTCAAACCATATGCTAAATCAATTACCTTTTTCATAACATTGGCATCTCCGTTACGACAAGCTTCTCTAACCAATTCAAACAATCGTTGCCATGATAAACTACCTCCATTATTTTGTTTACATCTTTGAATCCATACATTCATCCAATCAATATTGTTTTCAATGTATAAATGCAGTGCATCCCACTCTTCAGCAACTGAATCAAAAAATCATAATTCACCAATATTAAATATTAGTTATAACGTCCATGCAGGTTATAAATATTAATAATTTATGAAATAAATTATATTAATATATTAATGAGTGTAATCATATCCACAAAAAAATAAACTTTATATGTATTATTAATATAAATCTCCACAATTATTAATACATTACCTCTCATTTTTTTCATTCTACCTTTCCCCAATAGATGCTCTTGATATTCAAATTTTTTGATGGAGTTCACATCCCAAGTGTGA
The DNA here is from genome assembly GCA_000966675.3 of Picea glauca. Taxonomy (NCBI): domain Eukaryota; kingdom Viridiplantae; phylum Streptophyta; class Pinopsida; order Pinales; family Pinaceae; genus Picea; species Picea glauca. The sequence goes on along the minus strand of JZKD02S2204269.1, from coordinate 255,836 downwards.
TCCGCTGCATGCATAGTTGGCGCTACTAATTTAGGAATATACTGACTAATATACACCATGGATTGATATACCATATATCCCTCCACCATAGAACCCTCAGGACGTGCTCTTTGTCTAACCAATGCCTTCAATGATTTAAAGTGCCTCTCCACCATCCACATTAACCTTGTGTGAATAGGTCCACAAATTTAAATCTCCTCAACTTGGTGTATGAGTTAGTGTTCTTGTGCATTGAAAAATGTTGGAGGTACATACTTTTGCATTTCACACATTAGATGAGGAATTTCTCTCTTCCAATATTGTATATCATCTTCATGGATTTATTTCAATGACAACCATCTACATGAGATCACGACACAAGAAAATAACATGTTTCAACATAACATAATATAATATATTACATTACAAGTAAAACATGTGTCATTAAGTACAACAATAATTTGAAAGAAAATTTTTCATATAAATCACAACTACTTACTTCATGTATTTTCCAAGATCATATATAAGTTGTTTGACATTGTTGTCAAAGTCCTTTGGGAGAGATAGTGGTAGAACACATTGTAACAAAAAAATGAATCATTATGTGTTTCGACCAAAGTAGACAAAAAAAAATAAAAAAAATTAAAAGATGTATAAGCCCAATATATATAAATATGTATACCAAAAGTATTACCTTAATGAAGGTATGCCAATCATGTGTTTTTACCCCACCAAATTCACCTTTCTTCGTTAAGATATTATTTATGTTTGAAG
>JZKD02S2204269.1:232678-255033 GCA_000966675.3 Picea glauca | reverse complement strand
GTCTAGTCCATCTCATCTATTTGATTGGATCACACTTCGCATTGCATGATTGGATTCTTGAATGTCAGTAAAAATTTTGACAATTTTTTCTTTGTCCCTCCTACCATCTATGATTCGCCATAACATTTATGTCACATTCTTCCTGATATGAATTGTATAAAAAAACGAGATATTTTTAGCTCCTCATAGTAGGGAAACCTCATGAATTGAGTGGGATTACATTTCATTCCTCATGGAAGCCCATTATTAATAGCTTCATGATGGCGGCCTTCATGAAGCATAAAATAAATGACAAAAATAATTATCAAATATGGTAAAATAAATTCAATGATTAAAATAAACATTCAAAACATTACATGATCTACGATACATAAATAAATTGAGTACCTTGACAATTTCTATTATATTCCAACCTCCATAGGTGAGGTGTCATTCTTCGTGGTTTTAAACCAGTCTCTTCTTTCACATTGAAAAGGTGTTTTTCAAAAGTACGATACCTATGGTTCTTAGGGAGGAGGTGCCTATAATCATCAAACACCACCTTTCCTAAACTTTTTGAATGACAATACTTCATCTTAGGACCATAAACTAGACATGCAAATTTACCCTTTGTTTGAAGACCTAGAACAAATGGATTAATGTCAATTATACGATGAGATTATTTAAAAATTAAACATGAAGCATGATATCATTAAAAATTATATAGTATTAAAGAGAAATATTAGAATGCTACATACCACAAAAATGTATTAGTCATGGGGCATCATGAATTGTCCATAAAAATATTCCACGGAATTTAAATTTCTTCTCCCCGATTGGTTTACAGATGTCATACATAGTGATGCCAACCCATAACTTTAGTAGTTCGTCGATAAGAGGCTCGATATATACATTCATATATTTAACTTGCTACTTACCTAATTGTTTGAAATTACACATAATCACTATAACCATGATATCATGTATATATAAGTAAAAAAATAAACAAAAGATATTATGCAAAAAACGAAACAAATGAAAATGTTACATTCAAAAAATTAATGTAAACAAATACCTGGAACAATCATTGTCAACATCATGTGCTCCCTCTTTATTGACATCCAAGGAGGAATGTTATTGTTGATAACAAAAATAGGCCACACTGAGTAAATAGACCTAAGCTCTCTGAATGGATTAACACTTTTAGCTACCAATGAAAGCCTAACATTACGAGGTTCATCTTTGAAATCTAACAATTTTTCCTCAATTTCCCTAAATGCAAAACCATCGATAGCAATTTGAAGAACATCATCTCCACTTCTTTTACGTGCATGGTAATCCATAAATTGTGCTATTCTTGCACACCTAAACAATCATTGCAAACGTGGAATTATGGGAATATGAAGAAGAACCTTTCAAGGCACCCTTTTTGTTACTTGATCGATTTCATGTCTACTGATAAAACATTGTAGACATTTTGTTTTCAAAGCATGTTGTCCATAATATATAGTATGATCATTAGGACATGCATTTAGAGTTTGATAATCCATTCCAATGTCTTTCATAATGGCATGCAAACCTCGATATGTTCGAGGTAAAATATTTGACGATGGTAACAAAAATTCACCTAACAAACTACAACATAACAAATAACTAGTTAATGTAAAGAATATTAATCATAAAAATTGCATTCTTATTTTACACATTAATTAACACTAAAAACAAATAGAAAAAAATCAAAATTTATGTATAATATGAGATGAAAAATATTACATACCTTAGGATCTATGTCATACAAGTGTTCAAAAAATTATTCATAAACTTTAAGTTCACTAGCAGCAATGTAGCAGAGAGAATATTTTCTCTTGATCCTTCATAAAGTTGTTTATTTTCCTTTTCTAATAGAGGTTCATCATAAATACCATCATTGTCCCCATCCTCATCCGGCTGCAAAAACAAATCTTGGATCATTTGATTTGTCCCATCATCTTCTTCCATGGGATCATTAACTTGATTTGTCCCATCATCTTCTTCCATGAGATCCTCATTTGCTTGATCATGTTCCTCAGCTTGTACAACATCATTTCTACTACTACTTGGTGCAATATTCTGTAGAAAGTTAGAGGGAAACTTTAACTTTATAATTACAAACAATCATGCAAAATTAGTGTGTATTATAACAAACATTCAAACAATATATATACATATATATAATTTTATATAAAATTGACAATATAAAAACAGATAATGAATATATAGCTAATTACCATGGGACGATATTCATTTGATCTGCCATCAATGTGCCCATATTTCCTAAAATGTTTTGTAGTTGTTTCTATTAAAATTCTTACGGGACGTATGAGGCAACATTTTTTGCAAGGGAAATAACATCTATCATCACCCTTTTCACCCGCTTTAATTTTTTCCCCACCTCTAATTATATTCTGCAACATTCTTCCGCACAAAAATACCCTTTCTGAACCATCGTTTTTATAGAAAGATTGATGCAACATATTTAATTCATAAAATATGTATAGGTCATTGTCATCGCAATTGCGACGAACATTTACCAAATCACTGTCGACTTTGTCAGAGAGCATAATGGTCATAACGGTCATATCGTCGCTCTTGTGACAAAATTTGACCAAATCAATTTTGACTTTGTCAAATAGTATAACGGTCAATATGGATTGTATCAAATAGTGTAATGGTCAATAGTTGGCGTCGCTCTTGTGATGAATTCACACATTCATTGAAAGAGAGATGATCATCAACTATTTTCATGATCGTCGCAAAATAGAAAAACGTTTGATTTTGTCGAGAGAGCGACAAACATGGGCTAGATTTATAACAAAATTGAAAATTTGAACTTTTTCTCTTGAATTTTCCAACGAAAGGGTATTTTTGTCGCAAGTAGTCGTCGCAAATTTTTCAATATGTAGTAGTGACTTGTCACTCCATATCCTTTATCTGCATTTTTCCTTCTTGCTTCCTCTGCTCCTTCACATATGGTAGAGTGGTAGATACGAGTTGTTCCCAAAGGTGCTCAATCTCATGTCTGTATTGATCGATTGTCTACACAATCTGATCAATATTTTGCGTCGTTGTCAGCTCTGCTGCCTGCCCGCTCTTTGGAATTTTCTCATATGCTACTTCCAATCCTTGTTCCAACCTTTCTACATGGTCTTTCTCATATTTGGTCTTGATCTTGACCTACTCGAGTACCAATTCCAACCCATCATGACTGTCCTTTTCATGTTACAATTCCACTGCATTTGTGCATGCGTGTGGATGAACCTCTTGTGCGACACTAACTTGTAGTTTATACAAGGCCTTGATTGGTATCTGCATCATTACCAACTGTATTTGGGCCAAATCCTTCATGGGTTTCTTCCCCACGATTTCATCCATGCGCAAAACATTGGGTGTGACATGAAATGTCAAGCTCGGTTGTGCTTTCAACTGGATCATGTCATGCTCGCTCGATCCAGCATCGGCTCCTGTCTATGATGTTGATGGGACTGCTTCTATTCCTTTCTCAGGCCCCTGTGTTTATTTGAGTTGTTAGAGGAGTTTCCTCATGTATTCCATCTCCTCCTGAATCTTGTCCCTTTGACGTTGAGCATCGTCAAAATCCTTCATTGTGTGATCCTGAACCATTTGGGCCACAAGGTCAACGTCGTTATTCATGATCGTGTATTCTAGTGGCATTTTGTGCACCGTAGATTTCTTGCGCACACTCCTTGTTTGTATGACTAACCTCTTGTTTTGGACTTGCTCCTGCTAAGTAGTGCTTGATGTGGTTCCTTGTGTTGTTGTAGTTTGTTTCTCCTATACCTGTGATGCCCGAGTGTTGTTCTTCTTCCCCACCTGGGTTTCTTTCTTGGACACCCCCCCTTTTTTATATTGTGCCTTATTCTGAAATGTCCTTGGCTTCTTGGGAACTGTTATCTCTTATGTGGATGTTTGTTCCTTCCCTGCCTTTGCCTATGTATCTGCAGGAATTTCTTGATTCAGAACTGGAATCCTCCAGTCATCATTCCAATCCTTGATGGCCATCTCTATGTCCTCCTCCTTGATGCAATAGCACAGTTGTAGCCATTGATTGTCGGGGTCCTTTCGTGCTTGAATCCACATTGCATGCCTAGTCACTTTGAAGTTGGCTATGCCTTGATATTATGCGACCATTTCCGGTGTAACCCACCAAGTGCTAGCAATTCTCTCATGTAGGTCGGTATAATATCCTTTGAATATGGTTGCATTCTCCTTTCTGTTCTTGGGGTCTAAATCTCACCCCAACGATAGGTATCATGTTGCGTGGAAAGGATTGGATCTTGTGAAAAAGAATGAATACATAGGCTCCTTCCATCTGATCAAGGCGATTAGGATGAGTAGCCATGAATAGTGAAATTCTATCCCCAAGTCCTGTGCGTCCTTGCATTCTTCTAGGAACTGATTCAACAAAAATGGGGCCCAGCTGAGTGTGGTGCCCTCCACACACTGCACTACATCTATGACAACCCCGACAGGGACTTCCTCCTTGCAGCATTTCCTGAGTAACTTTCATGCCATGATTTTTATGGCCATCCTTGTCATTGTGCCACTAATACGCTTGATTATGATTCTGACCCCATTTATGTACCATAATTCTTCTTCATTTCCTCAGCCAGTTCCTTCTCCTTTGTTTTGTCATCAAGGAACTGCACGGGTGTCTCCACCCATGATGGAAGCCCTGTGATGTATGTAATGAGCTCTATGTCTATTGAGACAATTGGTTCCAACCATAGGTGTCCTCCGTAGGTGACTATCATCGGTTGCTTGAAACAATTGTTTCCATATTGGCCCCTCCCAAAGTGTGGGATGTCTAATAGGCCTAGAATCCTAGTTTTGTCCAGTCCAACTGCCCATTGGACTGGTTGGTTAATTGGTTTGCCAAAGGGTCCTATAGCCATAATCTGTAGGTAAACTTTCTTGGAAAACCCTGGGAACTTGTCTGTGTCAGTCACATCATGGTTTGAGTACCTCAATTTCTCCACATGAACTAACATGTTACTTGTGATACGTACCCCTTATGGAATGCATGACAAGACTATGGTTGTGGTGACCTGCTTGTGCAGTGACCTTAGTACTGGTTGTTTTCCCTTCCACTATGGTGCCTGAATAGATGTTCCAGCCTCCATTGTTCACTCTTCTACATACTCATCTGCTCGGTCAGTGACATATTCCATTGTGCCCTCCTGTGGTTGTTCTAGCGTGGTTGTGTGTGACCTTTATGTCGCGGTCATTTCTTCCTGGTTCAGGACCGTCCCATTAACTCTCGGGGCTTCTTCAGGGTTTTCAGTGTGTGGATGATTTCCTACGTCCTCGACCTATTGGCCCTATCCCTCTTCTGGCACATCAATGTCCATGCCCACTGGTGTTGTCTGCTAGGTTTCCTCCACGATAGGTGTAGGGCTTCCTGGTGTCATATCGGGTGATGAGATTTCATCCACATTGATGACTTATGGAGGCTAAGGTGGTTGCTTTTCACTTCCTTTTTCTTGCAGTGGTGATTTGGGGTTACTTCGGGGTCATTTTCCAGTCTGGCTCGGTTCTCCCATTTTGGGTGGTGCCATGGTGTTAAGGATGTTGTTAGACAAACTTTAGTGGCCTCTGTAACCTCTGCAAACTTCTCTCTCTGCTCTGTATACTCTATTTCTCTCTGCTTTTCTTGATTTCTCAATAACCTCCCCAATCATGTGTACTAGCTTATATAGGAATCGTGTTAAGCTTCTTGAAGACATTACCCAATTTTTATTTTAATTGAATCAGCGCTTCCCGCGTACTTGCCATTGATTTCCCTTGTCATCTCCAGTTGGTGCAATTAATGCGGTATCTCGCCAATCATTTTTGTCATTTAAGTTTGATAGTCATCGTTCGTTGGCAATTTGATAGTCGTGACCATTGGCCTTTTATCCATCGTGCTAGTATTTATGAGTGCACGCACTCATTCTCCTTTTTCTGCGCACTATGCCTTTGTTGTTATCTTTTGATGTCCGACGCGGTATCGCATCTTTTTTTTTTTTTTAATTGCTAGGAGGTCGATTGTCCCTATACAACTTCAGTCGACTCCCATTAATCATCCCTCTGAGTTATGTTCCTCATAAATCCTTCAATTTTGCATATCCCCCATCTATGATAGTATTTACTTTGTATGGTCCTAACCAATGCATTCTAAGTTTTCATGGGTGTTGAAGGGATTTACTGTCATAAACCAAGACTAAGTCTCCTTCCTTGAAATCCTTTCTCTTGATATATCTTTCATGCCAAGCTTTGTCCCTTGATTTTTTCACTTCTTGGTGAAATCCTGCTAGAATCCTCTCTTCCTCCATGATCATCAGCTAATTTAGTCTTTCCTGGATTGTGCCCCTCTCTGTCATGTTTGTAATTGTTGTTATGCGCAGACTAGGTACCAAAAATTCTAAGGGCACCACTACTTCTTGTCCATATACCAATCTGAATGGTGTTTGTCCTATCAATTTTTTGCATGTAGTCTTATACACCCACAATACTACTAGTATCTTCAAGTCCCAATCATCCCTATTAACGTTGTAGATCTTCGTTAGTGCATTTTCAAGGATTTTGTTAAAGGCTTCCACTGTTCTGTTTTCTTGAGGATGATATGGTGTACTCTTTTGATGATAAACTTCAAACTTCTCAATCATAGCCTTAATAGTGTTGTTGATGAAGTGAGTGTCTTGGTCACTCATCAAAATCCTTGGGCATCCAAATCTAGTGATCACTTTCTCAAACAGAAAGTGTGTTGTTTTCTTTGTGCTGCAGTATTTTACTGGTGTTCCTTATTCTCATCTTGTCAAGTATTATGTCGCAATGATAATGTACCTCGGTCCTGACCTTTTTGTTGGTGGGTTAATTGGTCCCACAAAATCTATTGCCCATTTTTTGAATACCTACAAAGTTACTTGTGGTCGCAAGGGCATCTCATCCCTTCTATTCGGTTTACCAACCCTCTGACATACATCACATTTCTGACAATAGTCCTTAGAGTCTCTGTTAATGGTTAGCCACCATAGTCCTACGTGCAATACCTTCTACGTGGTAGATTTTCCTGAATAATGTCCTCTTGCTATTCCCTCATGGGCTTCTACTAAAATCCTCGGTCTTTCATGTTCTAGCACACATCTTCTCAATATGATATATGCACCCATTTTGTATAGGTTTCCTACAATCAACTGATAGTCTGCAGCCCTGACTACCGGTTTTTTCTTCTATGCAGTATTGAATTCTTGTGGCACAGTCCCTGTACTCAAGTATTGGATGTTGTCTACAAAGTATTCACCGGCTATCTAGACTGAAAATAACTGTGCATCGAGAAAGTTGTCCTCTATATTCACGAGTTCCTCCCTATCAGTGATCCTTGATAGGTGATCAAGGCCTGCGTTCAACTTCTTTGGTTTGTCTATCACTTCAAGGTCAAATTATTGGAACAACAATAACCATATACAAATTCTCCCCCCCCAACATTGGCTTGTTGATGAGGTATTTGAGCATTGAATGGTATGTGAACATCTTGAAATGTTTTCCAAATAAATAATGCATGAACTTTTGAAGTGTGTAGACCATACCTAAGCCTTCCCTCTCTGTGGTATTGTAGCTCTGCTCCGATAATGACAGTTTTCTACTAGAAAATGTTATAGGATGGTCCAATTCTCCTGCTCCTGGCTGCACCAGAATAGCTCCAAGTGTTATGGATGATGCATCTACATGTACGTGGAATGTCTTTTCCCAATCCAGGAATACTAGTATTGGTGTGATTACCATCTTCTCTTTAAAGGTATCTAGATCGCGCTGATAGTACTCATTCGACTGGAACTTTGTGTCTTTCCTTAGCAATTTCTCCATTGGAACAGTGATCTACACATACCCCTTTATAAATTTACTGTAGTATCTTGTGTGTCCCAATGTCGCTCTCAATTGACAGATTGTTTTTTGTGGTGGCAGGTTAACAATTACTGCAATCTTGGCAGGATATACTAGCAATCTTTGCTTGCATACTCTATGGACCAATAGTATTCCAAAAGGTGTTCTGAAGATGCACTTCTTGATATTTAATGATATATGGAAGTGCCTTCATCTTTCTAAGATCAGTTGCAAGACCTCTACATCGTCTTTCAACAGACTATAGACTATCTAATCGTCCAGATATACCTCTAGAAACTAGTGAATAAAATATTTAAATGCAACTATGACTACTCTTGAGAATATTGTTGGTGCATTATTCAATCCAAACGACATGAATGTATACTGGTAGGATACCCATTATGTGGCAAAAGTGGTCTTGTATCTATCTTCTGGTTCTATCTTGATCTGATGGTATTCTGAGAATCCATCGGTGAATGAATAAGCTTCATGTCCTCCTGCATTCTCTAATACTTCATCTGTGCAAGGAGTAGGGAATGGGTCATGTAGGCACGCATCGGTCAACTTCATCAAGTCAACACATATTCTTATCCCCCCTTGTTTCTTCTCTTGAACTACCATCGGTCTTACCCATTCGGACTCTTCTATAGGTTCTATGATTCCATCCTCCAACATCATATCGATCTTGGCTTTGACATTTTTCTTATATATCGGGTTTAGTCTGTATGGTCATTTTCTGATCGGTCTTGCCTCATCTCTGAGCGGTATATTCATTTCTCCTAGATCTCCTACTATTATTTTCATTCCTATGAACGTTGTTTGGAGCAAGTCATTGTAATCACACAGTAACTCTATTATAATTTCCACTGTTTGCTAATCCCAATAGTCTCCAATGTTGGCCATTATGGGATTCTCAATTGTCTGGATGTTGAATTTCTTCACCTTAATCAACATAGAAATTCATTATGATTCCATAGGTAGAACTTCCACTTCTCTCTCACGTTCAACTTCCTCAATCTAAATATTGCACGGGTCATCTTCATCTGGTGCTTCTTCTTGCACATGGTAGCATGACACTAGTTATTTCACTGTCTGTCTATTTTGATGTTGTTCTTCTGTGATGAGTTCAAATTTTGGTTCCTTAATGAATATCACCCTTATGATTTGTTTTAGTGTTGCGTCTATGTTGGGGTTCTCATGCTCAAATGAGAAAGTGACTGTAAATTTCTATTGTAATATTGTCCAGCTCGTAGTTCCTTTGCGCAGTTCCTGTTCTGTATACCAGTTTTTTGGGATGCCCTCTAATGTGTGAACGAAATGGTGATGCCATTCCTCTATTGGAGTCATTTTTCATAGCGCTCTGCACTTCTCCAAGTGTTATGTTGGTACCCCCTTATACATCATATTTCTGCAACTGGTGGCTTTCTTGTTCTGCGCCAAACCTAATGTGCAGTAACCGCTTATATTGATATGAGTCTTTCAATGTTTCTTTGTGCGCACCCCACGGTCTCGTAGGTGTTTCTTCAAGTGCTATATCTAGGGCTAAGAGCCTCTGATTTTATAACACTTCATATTTGTACTATGTTAAGAATGATTATAGGTCATTCACCCCATGGAAGTTGGTAGGTTCCCTTATCTCTGCACCTACCCATCTTACTGCACAGTCTATTCTTGTGCATCTTCTTGTGGAGACTTCGTGTCACCTCTGCTGCCAATTTTCTAAGCCCGTATCTGAGTCTGAAACACATGAGGTGATTCTTCGCCAAGTGAGTACCCAATCTACAATTGGGTTCATGCAATCTTCATCTCATGCATTTGTTTTGTACAACTAGTTAATTTCCTCTAGGTCTAAGCAAGTAGGTTCTACAAACCTTTCCCCTTATGATGGGTCCAATGACGCAATGACTCTATATTCTTCTTACTCGAAGGTCATCCTCCATGTCTTCAAGTTGATTATGGCCTAATTTTCAAATGCCCAATCCAAGCCAAGTAATGTTGGATAAGTTGTTGTGTCGTCCACTATCTCGATTACTTTGAAGTCGGATTTAGTCTGCACTCCATCTAGATCTACTGTTACCCATTTCAGTCTCCCAATCGGTAGAACTCTGTTGGTTTGCTAGTTTCAGCTGAATAGGTGAATATCCTAATGTGGGTTCTCCCATGCATTTCCATGTCTTCTTGGGTAGTACATTGACTTCGGATCCTAAATCCAGTATAACATCTCTGATGTTGAAATCTCCAATGTTGGCATTCATCCTGAATTCTCTACCTATTCTCCTCCTTGTATGTAGATGATTGTTTGTTTTATGTTCTAGCTTTCCTTCTGCCTCTATGCTACATCTTTCTAGAATAATTTTTAATACTTTAACAAAGGAAAAAACCATTTGTTGGTTTTCCCTTTATCTACTCTTCTTCAATTGGTCTTAAGGATTCCTTATGGGGTATTCTGATTCCATTGACCATCATAGATTGGCCTTGGTTCAAAACTTAGAATCTTCCCAACAAAATCCCTTAAAGACTATCGGCCCCTCTGGTAACCCAGAAGGAAATGCAGTACACAGAGTGTACTACACAGTCTCACCCGAGATAGCTTTATGTGTGGCTTCAATAGTCGGGTGTTTGCAACCTGAGACTGAGCGAGATCTGTGGTTGTGCACTGTAAACTTTATTCAGTCCATCTAACATCTAGTTATAGCATTCATTCTATGCATGCATGTGGAATAACATATATAGTTAGTTACTTCATTAATCTAACATTCATCAACTAATCATGCATAAATATACCTTCATTCATTCACATAACGCAGTGTTACCATGGTTCACCCCCTCCTAGGCTACCTCCACAAAGATATGGATCTCAAGATTTTATTATAGTTTGGAAATATCTCACACCGTGCATGGTTACGATCTTAGTTATCCCTCTTTCCCAAAGGCTCCTCGATCCCTGTGAGGATGAATAGATTGCACCAGGATCCTTAGCCTGCGATCTAACCCTCAGGATCGAGTCACTCACTCCCTCCTTAGCTCACCAGTTGAATGAGTCATATAGTTCTTACAGTTATCTCTCTTTTTGTCCCTCTGTGTGTCTCCTCTGTGTGTGTCTCTACTCTCTCTCCTAAGTAATACCTATTTATATCTTTAGCTCACCAACCATTACAATGCCTTACAAAAACCCTAACCCTAGCGTTGTTAGGTCTTCCATGCATGCGCGCTTCTCCTGCATCTCTTGCATGTGTTGTTTTTCCTTCCAGCTGTCTTTTTCCTCTTGCATTCTTCTCCTCCAAAAGTATCCTTTCTTTCTGATCCATCCTACATCCAACATCCCTTTGCCCCAAAGGAAATTTGAAGGAAGTTTCTCCATCTAAAGGGGGTCTAGCCCTAGACCCTCCCCAAACTAACCATGTGGGAAGAAAATCCAACCTTTTGAAGGCATAATAAAAATCAATGATGGAAATTCGCAAAGGAAAGCAAGCCTCCATTACCAGGACCCTTAGAGTGAGGGACACCCTGAAAAACCCTCCTCAATGATTTTTCTATCTTTCAACGCGAGAGGGTTAGGGGGTGCCTGGAATTTTTTTTTCCCTAAAAAGGCTTCTCCAAAGCCTCAACCCAGGAGTTCTCCTTATTCAGGAAACCATGTGTACAAGAAATAAAGCCAGAAGTGACTTGGATCTAGGGCTTAAGAACTTGTTGTTTAGTTCAATTGATGCGGAAGGTTGGTTAGGGGGTTTAATTATTGGTTGGACTCATGCATGCAAAGTTATATTGACATCCTCTTTCCACAATGCCATTTATGTAAAACTGATGGTTAAGGATGTAGGTTTTTCCTTTTCAGTGGTAAACATTTACGACCCTTATGTTGACAGAGTCCCCTACTGGGAAGAATTGGCTTCTGCAGGATCTCTCAATTATCTCCTCACTCTAGTAGGTGAAGACCTTTACTTCATTCTCTCCCATCATGAGGCATGGATAAAAAAACCTAGACATTTTGCACAAAGGGGTTTCTTCATATCCTTCCTACAAGCTCACCGCCTTGTTGATATTGAACCCATAAAATTGGTTCCAACCTGTCGCAATTTTCATACCGGTAAAGAAGTAGTATCCAAAATATTGGATAGATATTTGATTTCAAAGGCCTTATTGTCCTTCGTTATTTTTGGTAAATTCTTCAGTAGTTGAAGGAGGAATCTCGGACCATTGACCCATCATTCTCAAGCTAAAATGTGGATTGGAATCCCCTCCAACGCCTTTAAAATTCAACCAAGTGTGGTTGGAAGAGGAAGATTTCTGAGATCTAGTCAAAAAATCATGGAAAAATCTAAATACCTCTGAACCACACTCTTTGATGAAACAATTCACAGAGAACTTGGCAAGGGTAAAAAAGTCACTAAGAATTGGCTTCAAGTATACAAATCTCGAAATCTGGGACAGTTAAAGGACTGTGAAGGAAGACTAGCAAATCTATATTATTTGATTGACGAAGGAACTCTAAGTGAAGCCAAGCTAAAGGAACTAAAGGAGTTGCTATTATAAAAAGAAGAGAAAACATGGAGACTTCGAAGCATAGCACTTTGGTTGAAAGATGGAGATAATAATACTAAGTTCCTACACCAGTACACAAACTATAGGAAAAACCTCAATACAATATGGGAGATTGAAAACGAAGAATGTTGATTAGTGATTTCTTATGAAGAAAAGGTCGAGGCGGGGACCAAGTATTTGTTCGCTCTCTTCAAATCCCATAAAGGATGTCCCATTCAAGACATATTGCAAGTGGCTTCGAAATTTCATTATGTTATTATGGGGGATATGAATTGGTCCCTAAAAGAAGATTCAACCGAGTTTGTGGTATTTGAAGCTCTTTCCTCCATGCAACATGGGAAAAGACCCAAAACTGATGGGTTTTCGGTAGAATTTTTTTTAAGTTTTTATGAGCTAATGAAGCAGGATATCCTTTTAGTAGTTAAAGAATCACAAAGGTATGGTAAAATGTTGGAGTCCCTAAATTCCACCTTCTTTTGTTTAATCCCCAATAAGTAGGATGGGGCCTCTCTCAAAGATTATAAACCTATATCTTGTTGCAATTTGATATACAAGATAGTGGCGAAAATAATTGTGAGATAATTGAAATCAATTCTAAGCAAGATTATAGCTGAAGAACAATTTGGGTTTCTCCAAACAAGACAAATTCATGAGGCACTTTTGGTCGCACAAGAATTTTTCCACTCTATCAAAACATCGAAGGCTAAAGCGACCATTCTGAAATTGGATCTCTCAAAATATTATGGTGGGTTCAATTGGACTTTCCTCATATTGGCTTTGTTTCAAATGGGCATGTCCTTTCAGGTGGTAAATTAGATAATGGGTTGTGTCTAATTAGCCTCTTTCATGGTTCTAATTAATGGTGCTCCCTCTAGTTTCTTTAAAGCTTCTCACGGACTGAGACAAGGCTACCCCCTCTCCTCATTTTTGTTCATCATCATTACAAAGGCTTTGAGCAAAATGCTTCATGAGGCCATGAACTCTGGCGTGATAAGGGGTGCCAAGGTTTCAGAGAGGTAGAAAATTTCTCACCTCCTCTTTATCGATGATATTTTATGCAACACCCTTGGTTTTGCAAGGGATATTTCTTCTCTCAAAGGAATTTTGGATCTCTTATGCTCAACCACAGGTATGACAATCAATTTTGACCAATATTTTTTGATACTACATTAGTGTTCAACTCAAGAAACCCTCCAGATAGGAAACACTATTGTTAGATACCTAACCCCTCACGTAGGTAGAATAATATATTTCGATGTAATAAAGGTCAATAGTAATAAGGAAGAATAAGTCCAATGTAAGAATACCTAATAGAAGCTTCAACTTCTAGAATGATGTTCCTCTAGATGGTTCTTTTGATAGGCATATTTAGTATAAATAGAAGTCGAGGGTATGAGAATTTTTTTATTGGATATTATTGTAATAGAGCTCTGCTCTGATGGAGGTTCCCCCCTCAAAGAGGAAAGTGAACATTTCTCTCAGTAATCAAAGTGCTCTTTCTAGTGTTATTCTGGTATCATTTTGGTATTATTGTGGTGTTGTTCTTGTTATATTGTTGTTCATCTGCCATTTCTAGATATTTATTTATGTTCTTCATACTTTTTTATATATGGAATATTACAAGTGGTATCAGAGCACCTTCCTCGGCAGAAAATTATGGGTTAATTTTTTTTCAGGGTAGAGACGTATTTCGGCGTCTTTAAGGTACATAGATCTATTGTTATGCACATAAAACTGCGATCCGATATTCATACACCCAGGAAATACAAGTGGTACTTAAGCGCACATCTCTTGGCCACCCTTGTAACCCTTGTTGGTACCCCTTCAAGTGGTAGCGCATCAGACAACACATGTATATGGATCGGTCTAGATCTCCTTAATCCCTCCATAAATAAACCGATCAGCCGCCCAACTGCTATAGTGCCACCGAGAACATCACTCAGGAAGATACTCTCTAGTACCTGGGTAGTTGGGTAGTACAGCTAAGGGAACAGTCTAGTCTCCTTAGTTGGTGCTCTGAGATATTGGGTCGAGTACTATTGTTGGACCCCGCACTTATATCAGAGAGTTATAGCACACGACAAACCCTTGAATACCTAACCTTTGGGGATGGAAAAAAAAATAGAATAGACAAGATATATTGTCGCGCAATTGTGTCTCTTGCATTCGAGTTGCCAAATTACTACACATTTCTTCCTGTTAATCATTTGGGCATTTCATCACTGTAGTATTTTTTAGATCAGAGTATAACTCCACAGGTGTAGAAAAAAAAATGGGATCTTGTTGGCACCATTATTCGAGACCTATTCTATTGGATTTCTCTCTTCTCCCTTATCGCATTCATACCTATCATTTTTCAACAATTTTTTTTTGTGTGGCCCCACCCGCTTCTTTTCGGTTCCCTCATCATCATGGCCCATACTCGTAGAAAATACTTGGAAGCTCGCTTCAATACCTTTCACTCTAATTTCACAGAGACCCAACACGAAGTGAGATAGCTCAGTGCAAATATTGCCACCATCAATAAAAACATGCATTCCTCCATCATTGCCTCAATCGAGGAACTCAAACAAGACATTACTACCCATATTGAATCTGTCACTACGATTATTTGCACCAAGCCGCATATCCCTGCAGATCCTCCCTTATCTGACCCACCTTTGCATACCAAAGGTGAAACTTCCTCTCATTCCCATAATTTTCATCCCCATCACTTTCAGTGTGACCTACGCCTTCTGCATGTGGATGTGACCAAATTTGATGGCTTGGATCCCACTGGATGGGTAACTCAAATGGAACATTATTTTTCTTTGTACGACATTACAGATGAGTTGGCCAAACTCCGGTATGGTGTTCTCCATATAGATCAAGAACATTGGAAATGGTGGCAATCGACAAAAATGTTTTCCAAGGGTATGTTGCTTGGACACACTTTGTGGCAGAGATTTATGAAAACTTTGACACTGACACCAAACATTTAGTATGTTTTACAAATTTGAAAGAATTTGGAAAAGTGGAAGAATTTATAGCTTCTTTTGAGCAACTCAATTTTCGTACAAAGGGCATGTCTGATGCTTTTTTCCAAGAATGTTTTATCAGTGGCCTCAAGGATGAGATTCGTGCCCATGTCCTCATGGATCGGACTCAAAGTTGGGTGGAGGCTACTAAAATATCTAAGGAATAACAACAGGTTGTTTCTTCTCAAAACTGAAAACCCTCCTTCATTCCTCGCACTAAACCAATAAATCCCACTCCTCCTTATACTCCACTAAATATCCAAAAATTGAATAGGGTCGAAATAGTTGAACGCCAACTCAAAGGCCTTTGTTATAATTGTGATGACAATTTTTTTCCGGGACAGAAGTGTAAGGAACAAAATATTTTTATGGCCATCTTGGAGGATGTTTCGGAAGAGGATCTTGAGGCTCCACTTGTGTTTGTGTCACCTTAACCCACTAACATAACCCCTCCCTCAGACCCTCCTGAAGTAGAACCGGTCATTTCCCTAAATTCTCTCACTGGCTTCTCTGCTCCCCAAACCCTCAAGCTAATTGGTTATGTTAAGCATAGGAAGGTCATAATTCTTGTTGATAGTGGAAGCACCCATAATTTTATCCATCGTCACATTTCCCAAGAAACTAATTTCCATATCCGTGCAGTCGATAATTTCCAAATCATGATTGTTAATGCTAGGTCCATGAAATGTGGAGGGCGTTGTGAAAATGTGTGTCTCCAAATTGGTGAATACCACCTGAAATCTCATATGTTTTCTCTCGACATCTCATATGTTTTCTCTCGACATGGGCGATTGTGACATTGTATTGGGTGCAAAATGGCTAAGGAATTTGGGTCCCATTCTCATGGATTTTAAGGAATTAACCGTGTAATTCGACCAGGAGGGCCAACAATATAAGTTGCAAGGCATCATCTTCGGTTCCCCGGAGATCATTAGTTCTCATCGCATGGAAAAGATGCTCAAAAAAAGTCATTATGGCATTATTTCCCAACTCCATGCCATACAAGAAACTAAGACACCCTTTTTGCCACAGGACCTCCAATCCATCCTCTCTAAACATCAAGTGGTTTTTTCGACTCCCCAGGGACTCCCTCCTTCCCATGGTTTTCATGATCATTACATTCCCCTTGTCCTAGGAATCCTTCCTCCCAATATTTGTCCCTATCATCATCGCTTTTCCCAAAAAAATGAAATTGAGTAAATGGTTCAAGAACTTCTCAACGCAGGTGTTATTCTCCCTAGTACGGGCCCCTACTCTTCTCCTGTGGTCATGGTCCTTAAGAAAGAAGGTTCTTGGCGGATGTGTCCTGACTTCCGTTCCCTAAAAAAAATCACCATTAAAGACAAATTTCCCATTCATGTCATTGATGACCTCTTGGATGAATTGAGTGGTGCCCAGTTCTTTACTAAAATTGATCTTTGTTCTGGCTACCACCAGATCCATATGAAAGAGGAAAACATTCCTAAGAATGCCTTTAGGAATCATGAGGGACACTATGAGTTTTTGGTCATGCCCTTTGGCTTGTGTAATTCTCCCTCCACTTTCCAAAGCCTCGTGAATCATTTCTTCCGTCCTTTTCTCTGTCATTTTGTCTTAGTTTTATTTGATAATATCATCATCTATAGAAAAACCTGGACAAACCATCTTTCTCATGTGGATGAAGTTCTCCATCTACTCTCTCAACACCAACTTTTCCTGAAACAATCGTGTTGGCAAGGTCAGCGTCAGGGTGGATCCTAAACAAATTGAAGCTATGCAAGATTGGCCTCACCCAAAGACTCTCAAAAGCTTGCGTGGATTCCTGGGCTTAACAGGTTATTATCGCAAGTTTGTTAAGAATTATGGAAATATTGTGACACCTCTCACTGCACTCCTTAAAAATAATTCTTTCACTTGTACTCCCACAACTACTCAGGATTTTCAAACCTTGAATATGGCCATGTGAAACACTCCAGTCCTAGTCCTTCCTGATTTCACAAATACCTTTGCCCTAGAATGTGATGCTTTAGGGAAAGGAATTGGCGTTGTCCTTATGCAAGAGGTTTGACCTTTGGCCTTTACTAGAAAACAATTGTTTGAGAAAAATTTGGGCAAATCAATCTATAAAAAGGAAATGTTGGTTATTATGCATGTCATTGATCTTTGGCTCCCTTATCTATTGGGGAAACACTTCCAAATTAAGACAGATCATCAAAGCCTCAAGAATTTTCTGGAACAATGCATTTCCTCCCCAGAGAAACAAAAATGGGTGACTAAGCTCTTTGGATATGATTATGAGATCATTTACAATAAAGGCAAAGACAATGTGGTTTCTAATGCACTTTCTAGAAAATATGAAGATGAAGGGTCCCTTTTTTCTCTCTCCTTCATTGTACCATATTGGCTCCAAGTTTTTCTCCAGGAATGGCTACACGATCCCAAAAGTTTGCATTTGATACAACAATTGCAGTCCAATTCTCCAATTTCCCCGGGGTACTCTTGGCTCCATGATGAGCTTCAATACAAAGGCCAATTGTATTTAAGTAAACAGTCAAAACTTAAATCCCCGTACTTTCTGAGCTTAATGCTACACCCACAGCTAGGCACTTCGGGTTAACCAAAACCTATGACAGGGTCAAGCGTTATTTTTTCTAGGATGGTATGAAATAAGACGTTTGTAATTTTGTGGTTGAATGTGATGTGTGTCAATGAAACAAGGGTGAAACAGTCAAATCTCCTAGCACACTACAACTGCTTTTGATTCCACCTGTTATTTGGCAGGATATCTCTATGGATTTTATTGTAGGCTTACCTAAATCGGGAAATAAATCAGTCATCATGGTGGTCATTGATCATCTTTCCAAGTATGCTCATTAATGTGCTCTTCAATACCTATTCACAACATCCATTGTGGCTCAAATTTTCATGGATCAGGTTTTCAAGCTTCATGGCATGCCACATTCTATTGTTTGTGATCGTGACCCAACTTTCACCGACAATTTTTGGCAAGAATTGTTCAAGCTACTAGGCACCCAATTGCATCTCAACACAGCTTATCATCCCCAAAGTGATGGTTAAACTGAAGTTGTCAACAAGTGTTTGGAAACATATTTGAGATGTTTTGCATCAGAAAGGAAAAATCAGTGGGCTCAATGGTTACCACTAGTTGAATGGTGGTACAACACTTTGTACCATACAGCTACCCGCATGACTCTTTTTGAAGCGGTATATGGACAAAATCCACCTTCAATTCTCTCATATTTTCCAAGTGTATCAAAGGTCCAGGCGGTTGACCAAACGCTTATAGTTTGAGAGGCTATTCTTCGTACCCTCAAAGATAATTTGGTCATGGCCCAGAATCGCATGAAGCAACAGGAAAATCAAGGTCACTCTAAACGTCAATTTGCAGAAGGGGATTAAGTGTTTCTTTGACTACAACCTTACAAGAAAAATTCCCGCAAGGCTAACCATTGTCAAAATGTGGCGCCCAAATTTTATGGTCCTTATACCATTCTCAAGCATGTGGGACAGATGGCCTATCAATTATATTTTCCCAATCATTATAAGCTCCATCATGTTTTTCATGTTTCCTACTTAAAGAAGGTGATTGGAACTAAGTTACAAACTCAAACCAACCTTCCTAAGTTGGACGAATAAGGCTCCATTTGGCTACAACCACAGGCATTTTTGGACCAGCATGAGTATCGTCTACATCAGTGAACCATCAAGTAAGCGTTAGTCCAGTGGAAAGATACAAATCCAGCAGATGCCACTTGGGAACCAGCTACCATTCTGCAACAATTTCCACATCTCAAGCCTTGAGGACAAGGTTGTTTTTAAGGGGGAGGACATGTTAGGGACCTAACCCCTCACATAGGTAGAATAATATATTTCGATGTAATAAAGGTCAATATCAATAAGGCCTATCAATACAAGTCCAATGTAACAAGACCTAATAGAAGCTTTCACTTCTAGAAGAATATTCCTCTAGATGGTTCTTTTGATAAACATATTTAATATAAATAGGAGTCGAGGGTATGAGAACTTTTGTCTTGGATATTATTGTAATAGAGCTCTGCTCTGTTGAAGGTTTCCCCCTCAAAGAGGCAAGTGGACATTTCTATTAGTAATCAAAGTTCTCTTTCTGGTGTTATTCTGGTATCATTTTGGTATTATTGTGGTGTTGTTCTAGTTATATTGTTGTTCATCTACCATTTATAGCTATTTATTTATGTTATGCATACTTTTTTATATCTGGAATATTAAAATTATCCTTTCCCCTATGAAAACCCTAGGAAAAGGTTTCAAATACCCTGCAAGACGCTTCATGAAACCAAATAAATATTGTATAACATATTGGGGATGGCTAGCTAAGAAAATCCAATTACATGTCTCAATGTGAGTCAATAGGCTCTTGTCTAGAGGTTGTAGACTCATGTTACTTAAATAAGTCCTGGAAAGCATCCCAGTATATTGGTCCTCCAGTCAATACAAAGCAAGAGGGATTCATCTATCCAAATGGACCATGATAGAAGCGCCAAAGGTGCTAGGCGACTGAGGAATAAAAAACATTTATGCCTTTCTCAAGCACTAGTAAGTCACAACCTCTGGAGACTAATCCAACGAAATTTACTATGGAAGTGGGTAATTCTCTCCAAATACCTTCCTAATATTTCCATTGCAGATTGGTTCCAAATGCCAAGGAAATTCCCAAAAGTATCAATAGTGTGGAAATATTTAGTGCATGTGTTCCCTTTGGTAGGAGAATGGACTGTTTGGAAAATCATTGACGGGAGGAAAGTTTTCCTCGGAGAAGATCCTCAGCTCAGGGTAAGAAATGAATTGTGTTGCTATGATTCCCTCCTCCAGTCTTGAAGAGTGCAAAAGAATTCCAGCCTAAATGATGCTAAGACCCGAGTCCCCCATCCTAAAGGAAGGGAAGGATGCAAATAAATGACCTCCTTGAGGCTCGAAGGTAATGATGTCGAGGAATGGAACCTATATATCAACCACCTTATTTTCAATTTCATTACACTTGACGAAGAAACCCCAGACTCCATGTGTTGGTCCAAGAACCCAAAAACTGGGGACATCACAACTAAGATGGGATACAAAACCAATAGAGAATCCATTTTTTCAGGCACCAGAAAATGGTGGTGGAACCTTATCTGGAAATTAAATGCCTCATTGAAATGTGTAACTACTCTATGGCTAGCACTAAACAATAAACTTCTCGCTTGGATTAATGGTTTGAAATGGGGTTAGTGTGGCCCTAGCAAGTGTTCTTTCTGTAAATCTCATGAGGAATGTATTTCTCACATTTTCATTGGTTTCCCTTATGCAAATTAGGTTATGAATATTATTCAGGATAAGATAAAGCCAAAGACAGAATGGAATAAGGTCAATATCAGATATTGTCTCAAAGATTAGATGTCAAATAAATTAGTCTATAAATACAAAGGACTACCAAATATATTGATTACAAATATGTGGTGGGACCATAACTTGAGCCTTTTTAAGGACAAGGATATCCCCCCAGAAATAGCATCAGGCTTATCCTTGAATATGGAAAAAACTTTTAAAGATGAAATGAAAACAAAAAACCCCAAAACCCCAGTTATACAAGAACTAGATTATGAGGTGCCATGGGGATTTTTTGATGGATCATGCTAAGATGTTAATCCCTAAATAGTGGCACATTACAACTTAATTAGGGAATATTACATTAGTAATTTTATTTTATTTATGTTGGCTTTGTTCCATTAGTTATAATTGTACCTCCTAGTCTCCTATATATACCAAGGAGACATTTTCATTTGGAATCATCTTGTACTTGAATATTTATGTGGTGTAAAAGGAGGTTGCCCACTCAAAGAGGCTTATTATGTGAAGTTTACTTTTTTTCAAGGCGTTGAGTACTTGTTCTGAGGTTGTTCTATGCTATATTGATATTTGGTGCTTAACATATGGTATCATAGCTCAAGGTCTAGGGGTTTCGCTGCTACATCTGAGACACCTTGGAATTTTTTCTATAATTGTTCATATACGATGTTTTAGAAGGAACCCCTTGGAGGATATTTAGTATATGGATAAAGGTACGTTGGGTTACAATTTCATCTCCTGAGACCTTATACTTTCGTAGATACAGTCTGTGTAAGATAGGGTTCTAGAGTCATCCTGAATTTAGTCATTGTGGAATTTTCACTATAAAAAAAATTTGGTAACGTTTCAGACCCTGAAATCTGAAGGTTATTCACATAAATTAGTAATATATATGTGATAAAAATTTCAGCTTCTGGGTCATATTAAATTAATATATACACCCTGTGGAAGATAGGGTATCTGACTAGTCCTATTGACTAGTCGCAAGCAGGTGTTCCAGGAAAAAAAATCATAAATTCTTCCTAGAGTATCCAAATTGAGTGAGACTGGTTGCATTGGATAGTGGACAGTCCATAGTATTTCTGGTACAAGTTTCACAATTTTATATCAATCAGTTTGTGTGGTGCACGCTATACAAGTGAGATCTCCTGAAAAGGCCAAAAATCAGCAAGTTGTGGGGAAGTTACCATAAATTCCACTTGGAAAATCCAATTTTTCTCAGACCTGTGGAATTGCAGAGAAGAAATATCATAGAACTAAAAAAAGAAAGTTTCATACCCAGAAAGACCGAAAATTTGGAGATACAGCAGAAGAAAGATTATCTAGCAGAACCACCTCAAAATCAAGGATTAAAAGTAATACTTGGCCAACATGCCACCAAAAAGGGAACTTCTACACCAAATAAGCCTCCAGACAGTCCCACTTGGACTCTTGATGAAGGTGAAGAAATGTGTAGGGACATAAATGAATTACAAAAGAAGACAATGACAAAAGATGAACTACAAGGGATGATGGATTCAACTGAAGCTAAATTGG
>JZKD02S2204269.1:217456-230374 GCA_000966675.3 Picea glauca | reverse complement strand
TGGGTGACCAAGATATTGGGTTATGATTTTGAAATCATCTATAAAAAAGGGAAGAAAAATGTTGTGGAAGATGCACTCTCAAGAAAGGATGAAGATGTTGAGGCCTTTCTCTGTGATATCTTGAGCATCCAACCCGATTGGTTAATAGAAGCAAGGGATGAATGGAAGAATGACGAAAAATGTGTGTAATCTCATTCAAAGGTTGCAATAGTATTCCAGTGCATCAGATACATTTACATGGAAAAATGATTCACTATGGTACAAAGATCGCTTATGTTTATGTAAGAACTCCCAACTCAAACAAAAGGTACTATTGGAATTGCACACCTCTCTGGTAGGAGGGAATTTGGGATTTTTGAAAACCTACCATAGGGTCAAGAAGGAAATTTTTTGGGATGGCCTTAAAACTGATTTTCAAAGGTTTATAGCAAAATGATTGGTTTTCCAACAAAATAAGGTGGAAACAATTAAGACACTAGGTCTTTTACAACCATTAGCCATCCCAAGTGAGCGTTGGGAGGAGGTTTCCATGGATTTCATCATAGGGCTATCGAAGTCTGAAGGAAAGAGTGTTATCATGGTGATTGTTGATAGACTGACCAAGTACGCACACTTTTGTGCACTCTTTCATCCCTTCAAAGCCAGTACAATTGCCACGGAATTCATAGAGACAGTTCAAAAACTACATGGAATCCCAAAGATTATTGTAAGTGACAGAGATCCTATCCTCACTGGACATTTTTGGACAGAATTA
The DNA here is from genome assembly GCA_000966675.3 of Picea glauca. Classification (NCBI taxonomy): domain Eukaryota; kingdom Viridiplantae; phylum Streptophyta; class Pinopsida; order Pinales; family Pinaceae; genus Picea; species Picea glauca. The sequence goes on along the minus strand of JZKD02S2204269.1, from coordinate 229,620 downwards.
TTTTCTTGTTTGGGTACTCAATTGGCTCATAGTTCATCCTATCATCCTCAATCTAATGGAGAAATTGAGATAGTGAACAAATGTTTGGAAGGATACCTTCGTTTCTTTGTATCTGATAAACAAACACAATGGTTCAGATGGTTACCCTTAGAAGAATGGTGGTAAAACACTTCCTTTCATACTGCAACAAAAATGACACCATTTATGGCACTCTATGGATACCACCCTCCTTCCATCACTTCTTCTCTAAAAGAAAAATGTAAGGTTCAAGCAATGGAAGATCACATCAAGCATCAACTAAAAGTTCTCCAAATCTTAAAGGACAACATGACCATGGCACATAATCGTATGAAACAACAAGCAGATCAACATCGTAGTGAAAGAAGTTTTGAAGTAGGGGATTGGGTGTTTTTAAGACTACAACCATACAAACAGATGTCCCTCAAGCAAGCCAAGAAGGATAATAAATTATCACCAAAGTACCATGGTCCTTATAAGGAGTTGCAAAAGATTGGTACTATGGCATACAAATTGGAGTTGCTTGCATCCTCACGAGTACACCCAGTTTTCCATGTTTCATGCTTAAAGAAGGTTATAGGTGACAAGATCCCAGTTCAAACTATATTGCCAGAACTTGACGAGGAAGGAAAAATCGTATTGAAGCCTGAAGCCATCACTGACACAAGAATTCGCCAGGTGAGGAATAGATCCATTTCAAAGTATCTCATTAAGTGGGGGAAACTTCCTGCTGAAGATTCCACTTGGGAAGATGAGTCTTTTATACAGAAGAATCAAGAATTACTCAAGCATTGCGGACAACACTTGTCTGAAGGGGAGGGGCATGTTAAGTCATAAATAGTGGCACATTACCACTTAATTGGGGAATATTACATTAGTAATGTTATTTTATTTATGTCAGCTTGGGTCCATTAGTTGTAATTGTAGCTCCTAGTCTTCTATATATACCAAGGAGACATTTTCATTTGGAATCATCTTGTACTTGAACATTTATGTGGTGTAAAAGGAGGTTGCCCCCTCAAAGAGGCTTATTATCTGAAATTCTCTCTTTTTCAAGACGTTGAGTACTTATTCTGAGGTTTTTCTATGCTATATTGATATTTGGCTCTTAACATAAGGACACCCCCATGTTTTTGGTGTTGGAGTGGTTATATTCCTAAAACATCATCTTCATATTAGATTTGCATTAGTATTGGCACAAACAATAGAGCGGAGTTCATTACTTTATGAACCTTGTTGGAAACTGTTATCAAGAAGGATGTAAAAAAGTTATAGGTATTGGGTGACTCAAAACTAGTTATCGATTGGGCTTGCCAGAAAAATTCCACACAGGATGTCAAACTAGATCCTTTAATGAGAGACATTAAATTGGATTTCCAATCCTTTGAATGGCTCTCTTTTAGCCCAATACTTTAGGAATTGAACGAGAAAGCAAACGAGCTCTCAAAACAAGCATTGTCTCTTCTAATTGGAGCATTTGGCGTCTATGAGTTCATAGAAGGAGAGGAGATAGAAACCATGGAATTCTGACTTTAATCAACTTATCTCAAGTCGATTGTAGAGTCTGTAAACAGATTTTTATGATAGTACACTTGATCTATATCTTGTTTTAGTCAATACTAGTTTTGTATAAGGACAAGGCAGTGGTCACTAGAATGGTTTTAAAGCAACGTGCTATAGGTATTGCTAAGTATATGGCTTCAATAGTGATACAAGTCAAATACAAAGAATTGTATATTCATGCCTTCTGAATATAAAAGCTTTTTTTCTTTAGGAAAAAAATATAATTTAATAATTTCTCCTTTATTTATGGCATTTTCTTAATAAAAATTTGAAAATTTATATATATTTATTTTTTAAATATTTTTATAATTAAATAAATATAACAAAATATATATATATGTATATATACCCTTATACTAAGGGTAAAATTAAATCATTGTTAAATGTTTGACTAATCAAAATATTACAAACGGTGATTTGAAAATTGTAAAAATGTTTTTTTCAAAAATTTAAATTAATAATTGTGTATAAAATATCGAAAAAATTAAATTAAATATATATAATTTAAAAGTGACCAAAGCAACTAGCTTTCAAAATTTTGATTTTAAACAGATTCTAATTAATAATTTGTTTGTTTAAAACATTGTTAAATTAATGTATTTAGCAGTGACCAAATTGATGAGAATTCAAGCTGAGTTGACTTCCAATGGAAAACTATACTCGATGTATTATTGGAAGCGAAAATTTTGGTTAAAAAACAGAGCTGCTCCATTTCCGCTTCTATTGGTGGCAGTGGCTATATCAAAACGTGTGAGGTTCCATGGTCTAGCGGTTAGGACATTGGACTCTGAATCCAGTAACCCGAGTTCAAATCTCGGTGGAACCTTTCTGTTTTCGGCAAGTCGTGAATTCTAATCCGTCACACGAACAATTTTTAATCAAACGTAATACGTTAATCCTAATCTTTTGTGATGGCTCGAAACATATGGTGGATAAACTCAAATATATCCTAGACCTATTTTTCACATGCACGGGAATGGTAATATACTCCTCCAGGTCTCTAGGAATAAGTTGGAGTCTTTCTAAGTATGAAAAGCACTACTTAACCCAAAGTGTCTTCATGACCTAGACCTTCAAGGCTGGTATTAAGTATTTGGGTTTCCACTTAAAGGAAAATATATACACGAAGGGAGATTGGCAATGGCTCATAACCAAGATATCGAAAGAAAATTGAACACTTTGTGCAATAGATGGCTATCTTTTGGTGATCATTTTGTTTTGATAAAATTTATCCTTGAGGTCATTTTGGTTTATTGGATGTTTTGGAGAGTTGGAAAAGCAGAGAAAGTCTATCTTGGACTCAACCCTTAGGTTGGAAGCAAAGACCAACATCGGCTACCCATACCATTCATCCTTGATCTCAGATCAAAGGGTTTGTATACTCTATGTCAAATCACAATAGGGAAAACATTGAATTCTAGGCAACAACAATGGCTTACTTGGAAAGACTTGGACCCAAATGAGGAATATGCAACAATCTAGACCTCTTACACTAATTTTCTCAAAAAAATGTAGAGTATACATCAATGAAGAAAAGGATTAACTCCTCTGGTTGGCAAACCCAACAGAGAGTTATAAACCTTTATCTGTAAATTGTTGTGGATATTCCACTAGAATAATTCGTCACAACAGATCTAACAAATAAAACTGAAATCTATACTATGAAGGTTAAATTCCTTTAGATTCTAGAATCTTTGGTTACTGATTTTCTACTTATGCATGAAATAGATAAAATGCGGAAAAGAGATAACAGTAAAATACAATCACACACCATCCACAAAATAACACAAAGATTTACTCTGGGAAAACCTTACGAAAGAAAACCCAACTAAAAGGTGAGGTTGCTCTGCTCTCTTTTCTCTGGTAAGGAAATAATGCAAGAACAAAAGAGAAGATGCTCCCTATGGAGTTACCTAAGACATGTGGCTTGCTAGGCTGCTATAGAACATTAACCCCCTCTTTTATGCTCTCTAATTTCCCACTCCCAGTTGTTCTTCTCTGCTATGGAACAAAATACAATAACATAGAATGGGACCCCTTCTCCGCCTAGCGGCCCGATATTTAACATAGGCTGATAACCATCTAAGGGTAGGGTTTTGAATTCCTCGAATCTCAATCGTTATAAGGTTTTGGACCTTCTAGAATGTTCTTAGAATATTCACTACATGGCTAACCCCACATGTTTAAGTAATGGAGGTTGACGTGGCATCTACTCACACCATGGTGATCAATACAGTTGTTCAACTTGCGAGAGGCATAATTTTTGCATACGGACTCTGATTGAGGCGATTCTTGCACTGTTGAAAAGGTCTTGATGTGTAGAATATAGATCACGGCTCGATAGTAAGGTTTAGACTAAAGAAAAATGTCATTTGATGCCTCAAAGTGGATTTGAAAGATTCTAGGCGGTTTTTTGGATCCAAAGGTCCAAATTTGTAACAGACGCTAAAATGGCTCTACAAGTTGATTCCTCCAATGTTTTCACCCATAAAGCATCAAAATAAATGAAAATTAATATAATGATCTAATCTGGATCAAACCTAGACTTGTAGCCTACAACACTTTGGATTTTGAAGGCTTTGTCAGGCCCTTGTGTTGGTGGTAGAAAGTGCTCTGGAAATACAAATGCCCTACGAAAGCCATATTATTTGAGTGGTTCTTGTTGAATAAAAGAGCCCTAACTTGGGATTTAATTTTAAAAAAATCTATGAAGGCCAAGGAAGATGTAGTTTATGTGAATCATATTTAGGAAAATATGTACATCTCATCCTCCTATGTCCCTTCACTAAGCAAGTCTAGAGCGAAATCGAAGGTCTCACATGTTTGAAATCAAAATGGCAAAGAGACTCAATTGAAGCAGCCTTAAGAAAATGTCACAAGGACAAGGAGACAAAATCCTTCAAAGCTTTGCCCCTTACTATAGCTTGGGTAGTCTGGATTGCTAGAAATGAAAAAATATGTGAAAACAAGAACACACTATATTTCAAGTGTGCCATACAAAGTTTGAACATCAAAAGGGCTAACCCTCAATTCTCATCAGTCCACCAACGTGCACGGAATTTTGACCTGATTATTGACACCCAATATTTGTGGGCCTTTCTCGATGGAACATCCTAGGGAGCTCCACCCAGTGAAGGAGCAGGTGGAATAATATTCCTCTCATAAAACCATACCCTTGACTTTAAATCCAACACTTTCCAATCAACAAGAAATTAAAGCAAGCTTACAACATTGAAATTGGTATTACTCCTTGCTATTGAAAAAGGAATTACCCATCTTCAAGTCCTAGGGTACTCCCTCCTTGTGATCAAATAGATGAATGGAGAAGTCGAGTTGAGAACTTTCTTGTTACAACCCCTCTTTCGAGATGTCAAACACCTACAATCTTCCTTTACTCACATCTTGTTTCCTCATGTTTACATGGAAAATAACAAGGAAGTCCATAAGCTATCTAAGGACGACCTTAATAATTTTCTGGTTTATGGTCACAGAAAGGGTGGCATAGGGACCCCTACATATGTAATTGCTAAAAGCATTTTGTTGCTACATTGTTGATATCACTGATACCTTTATGGTTCATTATTGCCAAAAGTTATATCTCATAAGGAACAGTGTCGAATATGGAGTCATCAGAGGGATTGTAGAGAAGTAATATCTCATATCATTTGGCGACTGCCATCAAATCCTACTCTCGGTTCCTGCAGATTTCGAGCTCGTAGATAGCGTTCACCAAGGTGGCTACACATATTTGTTTCATGTTAGGATTGGAGTGGGTTCATTGGCATCTAAATCCATCACATTGGGAATAGCCAGAGAAGTGTTGGCGTCATCCGAGTAAAACCGAATGGATGAGGAAGGAGTTGCATGCCGCGCTCAGAGTAAACGAGAAGCCCATGCACTCTCCCACATGCCAACAAAAATCAATCCGACGTGCCAACAAAAATCAATCCAACGGATTACACAGATAGACGACAAATACAAGAGCATAAATAGTCAGGGAATTGAGCGAATTGAGGAGAAGACACAGCGTAATAGTGGCGAGTGAACTTTTTTCGTCGGCCCAGCTTGAGTTTCTCTTGATTTGCATATTCAGATAACTATTAACTTTGCTCCAGGTTAGTTGGAATACTTCATGTGATCGCAGATTCACGCAACTGTTAACTTTGCTCCATGCCTGTGGGAACTATTCAGGTGCCCCCTGCTCAATGCAATCAACACGACAGCAAGGAACATTGTCATAACTATTAACGTTGCTCCATGTTAGTTGGAATACTTCATGTGATTGCAGATTCAGGCAACTGTTAACTTTGTTCCATGCCTGTGGGAATTATTGATATGCTCCCTGCTCAATGCAATCAACATGACAGCAAGGAACATTGTTATGGTGAAACCTCATTTTTAATCTCTTAATATGATTCTTAATATCATTTTTAGTACCATGCTCAATGCATTCAACAATGTATTAAAAATTGTATTATTTCAAATAATCAGAAAACCAATACAAATATAGAAGCATGTAGCCAGTTCTGCCAAATAGATGGAAACCAGAACCGGCTTCAAGCCTAAAAAGCATCCATGTCTGCATCTAGATACATATATGACACGATACAAAAACCTGTGAAAGCTATTGATATGGTTCTAGGTCTACCTAATTTTAAAGCGATGGCTATTTTGAACAAAAAGAGACAAGAAATGAAAAGAATTTCATACACTAGAAGAACCTGGATTTTCATCGTCGTGTGGGGGTGAGGCCAGGTCGGAGCAAAGACAAAGGGATGACAACATGTTGGGAATCTCCATTGGACAGGCTCACTTGAAAGGGAATCAAAGAAAGCATCCAACCAGCGACAAAGGATGTCCTGACGAAAGAGTTGGTCAACAACATCCCTTCTTAGTTCAAAAACATGCTGCAGTTGATCCTCAAAGAAGCCACTCAGGGGGGAACATCAGGTGCTATTTCCACATTGGGATTGAGCTCTATATCTGGATGGGGTACTTCTAAAACCTTGTCTCCATACATTGAGGGAGGTGTCTCTTCCATAACTGGACAACTCCAGGTTTCCTCTGACACCAGGGTAGGAGCGACACCTACGTCTCGAGAGGAATTGAAGAGAGAATTATGCAAATCTGTAGAAGCTATCAATTGGGACTCATGTCGAGACTGGGGAGGAACCAAAGGGAAATCCTCCTCACTTAAAACATGTTTCCCATCTTCCCTATTCTAGTTATGAGCTATGGAGCGAAAGTCGATAGAGGGCGAACCAATGAAGGTTGAACCAATGAAAGGTGGCGGAGGTGGAGAAGGTGGTGGGACCTGGCGGAGATGACAAGCCATGTAGCTATAATAGCCTGGGCCTTGCTTCAAATTACCCCTCTCACGCAACATTGAGAAAGAGAAATGATCATAGGGACAAAAGGAAAGGAACAAGTAAATCGGAGAGTCATAAGAAAAAAAAAACCCTTGTAAGAGAGGGAGAAACCACCCACGACACCCAAATAAATAGTGGAGAACAAAAACCATTCCTTACCTCCAAGAAATTACCCATTCTGGTCATGTAATGCGCAATTAAGCTTGAATGGACGATACTCATCCTCCTCGTACCAGCATGGATACAACCCTGCACTCGATCAATTATGCACATTAAGTTTCCCACGCTACTCTGACACACCTCCGCATTCGCTTCGCTAATGCTCTGCATTGGAGTGAATGGAGGGAACAAAGTGACGGTTGGCTTCATTAGCATTGCTAGATGCATGTGTTCAATTTGTCACCCAATTCAGGGGTTCAACACAACAACATTTAACATTAACTGGGGGATTTTAATACCATTAAGATATCATATTCTATCCTCTCATAAAAACAAGTCTTTCTATTCTATTTTATTCTTTCGCTTATTAAGAATAGGGTTATGACTAAATACTTAATGTACAATAACAAGATAAATGATATGGAAGACAATTACAAGATCTTCCTAAGATTACTTCAAATTCTAGTCAAATCCAAGGATGATTTTAGGGGTGAAATTTCGCTCATGGGCGAAATTAAGGGGCCTCCAATTTTTTATTGGGCTAATTTTTTGTATTAGAGTGATTTTTTTAAACTTATATCATTAGCCCGTAATTTATTTTAGGGAAAAAATCGTGTACAGGGCTAGCCCATTTTTTTAGGAGGGATAGGGGATAAAAATTATATTTCTCCCCTGAAATTTGGAGGGACAAGCTTCCATTAGCCAAATTTTTAGAAGTATGGGAATTTCTGGTAGCATCTTCACCCTGCCATTTGGTAAAATCAGGGTTTATGGTTTAATTCGCCCCAATTTTGTGGTATGGGCACTCAGTAGCTACAACCTTCCCTTTGCCCAATTTCCAAAGAACAAGGGGATTTCTAAGAGCATTTTGGCCCTCCCATCTGGTATAAATTGTATGGGATATGCCCATATATGCATTGGGTTAAAATCAGAGCTTTATGATGCATGCTTTGTATTGTATATACATAGGTTTGTCTGGTTCATGAGAACTAAAGAGGTTCTTGAGTGGGTCAACACGATTCAACTTGAAATTTGAAAGATTGCACTTACATAATCGATTAGTGCCCAATGCAGAGATGCGTGAGGCTTTGGTGGTGAACAATTACCATGGTTTTTCTTCGTCTTGATAGGTATTTACCTTCATCTCAGTGTGTTTCCTCATAGCAAAGAATTATGATAGCAATGATTAATTTTCCTTGTATTTTCCCTTCTCTTCCCAACGAATTTGTGTTTATGGTTAATTTAGGGAGGTATTTAAAGATAGCTAGCAAAACCTTATAGTAAATCCAAGCTCAAGGAGACAACAATTCACAACACCATGTCCATGCTCTGTTTTGCAGCTCATTTTATTAGATAACAGTTAAAGAAGTAGCGTTGTCATTGTTTTAGTTCTTCTGGTACTAAGGTCGATGTTCCACAAATCCGCAAGGATAGATTATAGAGTTCATCCATTGGGGAATCCTTTCCATAAATTTGTTATCCCACGTCAGCGGCTTCAGAAGAATGAAGTATATTTTTAGAAGGATATGTCGAGTAAGAAAATTTTGATTTTTGTTGGCTTAGCCCAAGGTCAAGGTATCAACACTTTTGATGTCAAGGTGTCAGCGCTTTTGATGGTTTTTATATTCATGGTTCATTTATTAATGGTGTCATGAGTATTTTTTCACATTATATTCCAATGCCACTTTTTTGTTATCCTATCCATTGAATATATTGTGCCCCTCTTCCCTGTATGACAAATGTTTTTATATATGAAAGGAAACCAAATATTTCCAATAAATTATGAACACTGAGACATGAACTCTTCACATTGATGGCATGGTTTCTCAAATCTACATTGGTTTCATGTTATCTGGATCCTCCATGTAAGGGTTGACCTCAATATGTGATATAATAACAAATTTATAAAATGAGTCTAATTTCATCTCCAATTGGAATCATTTCAATTGGACACCAAACGATAAAGTAGCAATCATTTCATTTCATACTTGTTTTCCAACACTTCTTGGTAGTTGTCATCTCCATGATCGACTATTACCCAAGTTAGTTCAATATTTGATTAAATTTTATTAACTAATTTTTTGTTTCAATATGAGCCACACCCAATTTTTTTAATTTTAATTTCAATGTTGAATTGCTTGCTCTGTTCCATGGCTCTCCTTTACCAATACCTGCATGCAATGGATCACCTTTGCTAATACCTCTTCTTAAGGGGATCATATTTTTATATAGTATCAAATAAAATAATAATGGGGAAAATAACCTAAGATGACTCAAGAACCACATAGAAAAAGGTGTTAACCATTCTCTACTATAACTCATTTGGGTTTTATTGAGCTCTCCTCCTGAACTTTGAATTTGTAGTCTAAATTGATTGGTTAACTTTAGATGCATTTAGGTTTTATTGAGATCTCCTTCTCAGCTAGAAATTTGCATTCTTGATTGGTTGATTGTTTTGTTGGCTCAATCGATTGATTAAATTTAGACACATTTTTGTTTTATTGAGATATAACAAAGAATGGATACACTTGAAGTAGAATGCCCCTTTGACTTTGCATGACATATTTACAGATTTAATCTATTTTCCAACAAATAGAGAGTCATGTTTAAACCCAAATCATAAGAATGATCAAACATAGGTGAGATATCATTGGCACAACTTGAAGTAACTGTAACTTAAGAATAGTACAAAGACTCTGCAACATTATCATCACTAGTGTGTGCCTCGTGAAGGTGCATTTCCATCATGTTTAGTATTGAATTCCTATAGATGGAAGTTGGTGTTGGATCTCAACTGTTAGTTGTTGTGACATTTATGAGTAGTGATGGTCATTCAATTTTAAGATCTGTTGTCATAGCCTTGCTAGAAGGATCCAAAGAGAGGAAGATAGTGTAAGTTACAAGACAGCTTAGGGGTCTCACTTCCACAGCTATTGAGTATGTCTTAATTTCCATAGGTTAGGCCACAACTATAACATTGATGTGAAGACCAATGAGATGGAGGTAAAAGAAGGGGCACTCATTCCTTTATTTTTATGATAAATTAGCAATTACTCTGCACAATCACTCTCTCCATGAGACAAATACAAATGCTCATTTTCATGTCCACGACTAAAACATATCTAGATGGTTATATGGAGTGTTATGTAGATGTTATAGCAACTAGTTTTGATTTAAGTTGCAGATCTTGATTTTCCAAGTATATTTTTCTTAATCCGAACTTGGATGTTAGACTCAACATTTGGGTAAATTATAGATCCAAATATTCCAAGGACGAGAGAAAGGGGAACATAAAGAAGAAACAAAATCTTTGTAAGACTGATGACACTCGTGTAATTCCTGTGTTTGTGTTGTTTCTAGCTGTTATAGATCAATAGTTGTTGATGGAAGGTGAAAGTCAAGTATGGACCTGCAATGATGTTACAATCATTCTTCAACACAAGGATAATCAAATGCCCCTCAGGTTGCAAATAGAACTTGAAAGACTACTATTTACATTTACTACACATTACTATAAGGCATTGGCATTGCTTCATATACAAACCAATTACTCTGACTTGTTTTATAATGTAAGTGTAGAGGAGTAGAGAATTTTTTCACTGATATTGATCCAAACACAGAAGTCATTGATGTAATATACCCACTTTTGTAATTTGGAAAATAGGATTGTGTCATGAAAATATTTGTTGAGTATGATACATCATGACTCTCCAGGGCACAAATGCTATGATTGGCTAAATCCAAAAAATATACATGAAGAACACACCGTACTGCAACCCATTATATAATATCTGAAAGCACCGGGAAATCCCATCATAAACCCATTTCCAAGATAAAATCTTACTATATGTGTCCTTTCTTTCTGAGGTTCTAAATTTATTTGAAGCTTTCGAAGAGATTAATTCTTTAAATGGTTATTGTCACAACAATGTCGAGAATTCTTGATTCCATATAAACCAAAGGTGTCATGGGAACTTGGAAGCAATCCAAAATCATCAGTAAGATCATTCTCTTTGTGATTATGTATAGTATTTCCCAATTTTGGAATTATAATAATTTGCTTCTCTAAAGGTTGAAAATTTGGGTCAGCAACAATTCCTCAATGTCATCACCAGACTCAAACAAAAGTGTAGAACCATGCATGATTAATGGTGAATTGACACTCATATTAGCCTTAACAGATTTCTCCATAATATCCTTTAGTTTTTCTTGTTGAGTATCCACCTCTAGTGATAGAGGTGTCTTTGAGCATACATAACAAGATATGTTGGGTTCAAATGGTTCTACTGGAATCATAAGCATCTTCCTTGATGGATGTTGTAAGCAGTGTGTCATTCTATAGTTCTTTGAATCATTTCTAGAAAACATAGTTTTTTTAATTACAATTAGACCTACAGTGTGTCATTCTATAGTTCTTTGAATCATTTCTAGGGAACTTGGTTGTTTTAATTACAATTAGACCTACAATGATTGCATTTGTTGTTGCTATTGTGTGAACAATATTTCCTGCAATGCCTTTCTCTTCAAACAAGCTATGCAATTGGATGCCAAAAGGAGAATCTTGAATATTAGCAGCTGCAGTAACAAATTCAACAACTAACTAGTCATCTTTGTCAAATGTCAAACTCCCCATCTCATATTTTCTTCTTTAAAAATAAATAAACAAATCTACAATGCCTTCAAGAAAATTCTTCCATTATCAACAATATTTCAAAAGTATTATGGGTTTTTCAGTCCCAAGGAATCCATTGCAGATAAGGACTATTCCTTTTCCTTAAAACATGAATTTTTAGATATTCCATTCTCTTCATTATCCTTTAGTGGAAGAATATCTTTAATGTAGATCAAATGCCTGAATAAGATGTGTTCTCATGGAGTGTCATGATAAGGCATGGAAATGGAATGCATGCATTGGCATTGTTTCATCAAATGTAGTGATAAGGAATACAACCCAATCAATTCACCAAATTAAAGGCTTTGGAAGGTGGTGTGAAGATAATTAGAAGTAGATTTTAGTTGGATGACTTTTTGGAAAAGGTCCTCATAGACATGCAT
>JZKD02S2204269.1:184992-198729 GCA_000966675.3 Picea glauca | reverse complement strand
TTCCAAAAGGATGGCATGGGACCCCCTTATATGTAACCCCTTCATTAATATCACTCTCAACCAGTTTTGATATAGACTTAAACCACTAGGTCCTTCGGTTTTGAACTTAGAAGGATAATGGAAATACGTTATCTGGTATCATGCACATGCAATTCTGTTAATCTCTAATAAAATTATTCAATTTTTTTCAATGGAAAAATTTTATACATATATATCCATATACACAGACCTATACCATGAAACTTGTATATACACACAAGTGTACTTTGAAACTTTTCATTAAAAAGGCCGACTATTTCATGCCTAATTGGAATCAATTGTTAAAAAAGAGGATTGAAGAAATATGTATCCAAATTAAACCCCTCCAAGGCCATTATTTAGTGAACTTGCATAGCAATGATGGTTTCGAGGAAATGGCTGGAGAGATAGACGTTTTGAGTCCCATATTCTTTGGTCGTCTCTCTTGTAATGCATAGACCTTCATGAATAGTAGAAATTTTGTGCATTTGTCATCATGGAGGTCGGAGATAATATGTGCAGTGGTGAGGTATGTACTTTTGAATATTATGATGAAGATCCCACAGAGGAAGAGAATAATGTCGAAGATGGAGTCGTCAAAGGGATTGTAGAGAAGTAGTGTCTCATATCATTTGGAGACTGCCATCAAATCCTATTCTCGATTCCTGCACATTTCGAGCTCGTGGATAACGTTCACCAAGGTGGCTACGCATATTTGTTTCATGTTAGGATTGGATGGGTGTGTGATATTGGGTTCATTGGCATCTAAATCCATCACATTGGGAGCATTAGGAGAAGTGTTAGCATCATTCGAGTAAAATCGAACATATGAGGAAGGAGTTGCACTCAGAGTAAATGAGAAGCACATGGGCTCTCCCACATACCAAAAAAAAACAATCCCACATATTACATAGATAGACGATAAATACAAGAGCATAAATAGTCAAGAAATTGAATGAACAAAGGAGAAGACCCAAGGTACTCATGGAAAGTGAACTTTGTTTGTCAACCGAGGGGTATGCCTCATATGCCCCTTGCTCAATACAATCAACACGATAGCATGGAACATTGTCTTGGCTAAACATCATTTTTAATCTCTTAATATGATTTTTAGTACCATGCATTTAACATTAACTCGATTGTTTTAATACGGTTTATGATTTTTAGTACCATGCTCAATGCATTCAACATGTTGGTATTTAAGAGTTCGAACACAATAGTAAATGCAAGAATTATGACAATAAAGACAAATAAATAACTTTGATAATGTTAGCACTAGGAATCACCCTTAGACTGTAATGAGGATAATCCCAGTACCCATCAATTTATACAGTAAATGTAAATGAGTTTTAGGTGGTCAAATGGAGAAGACTCAGTGATAATAATGTTCTAACTCAGAAACCTGGACTGGTATGCGCAAGCAATTGAGGTCTAGAATCAACTTCAGTCAGTAAGTTGGAGTAAGGGTGAATAGACGGAAGACTTTGGTGAGGAGAGTGTAGAGGTCTGTTGTGGACATCATGTCTTCCAGCAGCCTAAGGAGGAAAAACTTAAACGCAAGATCCTCTTGAATTCAAATCTCAAAGAAACTGAAAGAAATTATAATAGCACTATAATACAACATTCATCATAATACAGTCATAACAATCCATGTGAATCAATCAATCATGAACTCTCTCAGTATCAGAGGCAAATAAGATGGAGTAAGAAAGCTGACTTAGATTAACCAAGATGTCTCAAAAACAAATACATAACCAGAGAACCAGTTGTTCTCAATCAAAATATTATAATAGCAGGGAGCCTAGCTCAACCATTCGGCCTTTACAAAATATCAAAATTGCCTATATATAAGCAGAACTGTTGCGACCATCAGGAGTGTGATCAGATTGTTGCATTCAAATTTTTCAGTCGGCGTCTACTCTGTCAGACTATGCAGAAAGTCTTCTTTTGTCAGACACGAGCTCTAAATCTGCCAGTCTTTCTGGCTTTCCATTTATGTGCTGAGACGAGGTTTCAGCCACCTCCCTCAGTTTCAATAACTGCCTTCATCAGGATCAGAATGGGGCCTGACATCCATGAATACTCCAGGCATAAACAACGACTTTCTTCGGGTCAATCCTGATGCCTTGAGGCCATGATGATCTCATTTTCTACTATCGTGAGGGTCTTCAACCTTGGCATAGCTCTCGTGAAAATTGCACCTCCCTTCATGCTTCCAAGGCTTCAGGTGACAACTTCTTCTCCACTGCACATTCTTGCATGTGACCTCGGGCCACGACCTAGCGCTTATCCCCATAGGAACCTCGCGAATTCGTCTTTCGGGGATCCTCATATCACTTGACCACAGCACCCCCGATTCCCGATTTGACAAAAATGCCCAATTCAAATCAACGGTCGGATATGCTTTCCATCTGATGGCCGAGGCTTCTCACTGAAAACCCCAAACTATGAGCTTCATGTGATGCGTTCTCAATCTTCTTTATGGACCCGCTTCCATATGACTTTGGGTTGTGACCCTGGGCCCACTCTCGAGCGCTTCGCGAGTTCGCGCTATGCAAACTTGCACTGTGCCCCATTCTCAAAACTCCAATTCGTGAGACCATGAACCTGCTGATTCGATGCCACATGTCCCTCTGAATTTAACGGTCCAGATCTATTTCGGGTTTTGGCCATCGGGGATTTTTCCCTTGCCTCATTTCAAAACTCTCGATAGTCATTTCCATGAAATCTCGGATCAACTGCCACCTATATCCTTAATATCTACGGCCCAGATTAAATCTTTGCTCGACCTTTGATCTCGGGCCTCTACCCTGGCACTAAACTTCGAGCAACTTTCAGATCTCGAATACCCGCAAACCGTCGATTTGATTTGCATGATGGATCTCCGTCGTTGGAAGATAAGATTGTCTGCTTGCTTGTATTTTAAGCTCGAAAAGGACTTCTATGAAAGTTTCTCTTTGTGTTCAAGGCTAATACCCACACAAGCAAAGGACTAGGTCACCCTGCGACCTTTTGACAGCTTTATGTGATAACAGATAACACATGAGATTTATGTGGTAAAACCCTCACAGTGTGTCAAGGAAACATCCACGGGGAAAGGTATTGGTATTTTTATTATTCAAGATAGGCTTACCCACTAGCCCAAATACAACTCTTGGGATTCATAGATATATATCTATCTTGGAACAGTTACATAGTTACGATGACTATCACCAGTTATACAACCTTTCGTCGGTTTCGTAAACCAACGCCACTAAATATTTATGTAAGTAAATTTTAGTTTTATATTTTATTTTAATCGATTGTTGTCACATTTTAACAATCTCCACCTTGACAATAATTTACCTTATACGTTTCCCAATCCCATTCATCACCTCTTTTTCCATCCAAGAGAAGTAAAACACCACTACAACTTCTCTAACAATATTGGTTTCATGAAAATATGTGTACAATTTGCTCGAATATGGACCACTCCACTTTCATCAACAACATGCCTTACAAAATGATGTTTTTTCCCATTTTGATATGTTGGACTGTTAGTCAAATGCACAACACTTTGACTATCACATAACACCTTATCCTGCACTTTTCCAAACTTACCCAATATATCCTTGCATTCATGCAAGACATAACCTGACGTAGATATCCTCTTGTCCAAAAACTCATGCAAGATTTGAGTCAACATAACCACAGACTAAATCATTGCAACCATTGTAGGTGATACTCGTGCCTCTAAAATACTGAAACACCCATTTCACTTCTTTACTTAGATTTTCCATGTATCCAAGGACAACACCAACTGCATGTGAAATATATAACCATTTCATCACATACATCAAACTTCCTACTAGCATACTATACATGAGACATATAGACCCTTTTCTTCTTCATTACTAGGACATAAACCTTAAGAAAGCTTACAATGGAAACCCAAAGGAATATTTACCAGTTTCACATTATTCGTAATGGATTTCCTAAGTATATTCTCCACATAATTTTGTTGTGATCACCAAACCTTACCATATTTCATGTCTCTATGTATTTCCATGCCCAAGATTTGTTTTAGCTGCTTCTAGATCCTTCATATCAAACATCCTAACCAACTGAGCCAACATGTTGATCTCAATCATGCTTGTGCTTACTACAAGCATAACATATAGAACCAAGATAATGAACATACCATAAACACAATGGTTGATCCAGGCAGAAATCTTTGGCCACCCACCTATTCCACTGGCTCAAAATAGAGGTTTCCACCTTAGAAGTTTTTCTACAGTTTTTCAAGTCCTAAACTTTTGGGGTCGTTTTGAGGCCCTAAACAACTTTTTTTTGGCTTGCCACTATCTCACTACAGAATTTAGCCAAAGTGTGATAGCAGAATGTGTAGTCCTCATATAGACCTTTCCAATGAGCTATTGTACGCCCCAAACATAGATGTCTGCAAAAGTTACGCCCTTGAGAAGTTGACGTATCAACTACCCCCCATCAGGGCCCACAAACCTTTTGGCATTTCATCTTCTCAAGTTAGCGTTTTGGATTTTATTTATGTTAAAAAGGCCTCTAGAGCCTCATTGTAAACATCATCATATTCTTGCGAATGAGCGTAGCCATCACATCTCTTCTCAGAGATAAGCTGCCACCATTCTAGTGAGTCATTCACTCTGTAATTTTACAGTTTCTGTACATTTCTCTCATTAATAAAAATTGTGCATTAATGTATCTATGTTTTTATTGAAATATATTTGTATATTTCATTGTGATATGCCTGCCTTCATTTTGTTCTCAAAGTAATATGGATCATTGGTATCAGAGCAGGCTACTCCTTTTCATTTCTTAGTGCATGTCCCCGACGAGGTCAAGATATAAAGAGTTCGGTCTCGAGCTAGTTTCTCTTGAGGAAAAATGCTCTCACCATCCCAAGTGGCCTCCCGTGGCGGAAGAGAAGAGAGATGAGGGAGTAGAAGATCCCATCAAGTTGTTACTCGTGGAATCCCTTACGCAACAGAGGAACCAAATGTTGGATAATATTTCCCAAAACCTTCAATCATTGTCGACAATAATAGGCATATCTTCATCAAGCAATCACTTTGGATTTGCTGCCCCATTCAAGGTACAAGTTAATTTTGATATTCCCATATTTGAAGGTCAGATCGATGGGGATGCTTTTGAAAAATGGTTAAATTTGCAGAAGGTTATTTCTTTGTTCGCAATTTTTTCAATAGAGAAAAGATCACCTTTTCCCTCCTTACAGATCTCCCCCATGTCAAACATTGGTGGGAAACTTAATGGGAGAAAAATTCCACAGAGGAGTCTGGAATATTTGGGGTCGAGCCCACTTGGGATTTCTTATGGATGCAGTCAAGGAGCAATATTACCCTATGGGAAACTATGATGACTAGTACATGAGATGGACCACACTGCATCAAGAGAGGGGCCAAACAATGTTGGAGTTCACAAATACCTTCCATACCTTGCGCACCAAGCTGGGTATCAAAGACTATGAGCGACATCTGCCTCTAATATACCTTTGGGCTCTACACAGGTACATCCAAACTGAAATGGATTTTCTGGACATCTCATCACTGGGAGCATCTTATCGATATGTTTCCAAAATCAAGCAGAAATTTAAGCACTAGAACAAGTGGGAATTTGGGTCTGCAAATCCACAACAACCAAAGTATGGTAAAGGCATCCCTAATCCATAAAATAGCCAACCTCAAAACAACCAATTCAAGCCGCAAGAAAAGAAGAGTAATAGGAAGACAAAGAAGGAGACTAGGAAGTGGTGTGACTTCCACAAAATCCCTTGGCGCAACACCAATGAATGTTTCTTGAAATAGACATTGGTAGCCAAGCTCAAAGAAACAGAACCGAGCCCCGAATCGGACTCTGATTCAAAAAATAATAAAAGGATACATATAATTGATGTAGAACCCACTTCTATTGTTGCAACCGCAACAATCCAACCAAAAGAACCAGAGGATCATGAGGAGGGGGGGCACCTTTTCCATTCACAAATGTGGGTGAAGGGGACCCCACTGCTTTTTATTGTTGATAGTGGAAGCCATAAAAAATTCATATCAACAGAGGTTGTCAAGCAGTTGGAGTTTTCGAAAACACCACACCCGTAGCCATACAACATCGGATGGCTTCACCAAGGATGAGATCTTCGTGTCAGCCAACAGTGTCACCTGTCATATGGAATCAAGCCCTTCAAGGATGAGGTACTATGTGATTTTGCCCCACTAGAAGTTTGTGATGTTCTGTTATGCCAACCATATATGTGGAAGCGTCATGGCATTTATGAGTCTCGACCCCGTAGCGTTATTGTTACTCTGGGGAGTCATCTCTACAGGATACCAAAGGTAGTTCTGACTACTTTCCCGACAAAACAGTGCCGCAAAGTAATCTCTCATACTCAAAGTTTAGCGTCTTCACAATTTGGTCAAAAGAGAAGGACACTGCAACCAGTGCAACCTCATACCAAGACCCTTCTATCCAGCATAAGAAGATCAACAAGATTGTAGAAGAGCACCAAGATATTCCTATTGCACCTACGGGGGTGCCTCCACACTACCCAGTCAAACCAAGTTATAATAAATCCCTTCATGTTATTCATGTTGCATATTCACTGACATAGTCCTCCCACACTTAGGCAACTCATGTAGCTAGATTGGTTAGACGGATCCAATCCCTCCAAGAACAGGTTCATAACAACCTTCAACAAGTTAAGCATGGCAACTTCTTCAACATGGCAAGCAACTCACCAAGGTTCAAATTTAGCAAAATATTCCCCAGGGACTTGATGCAATGGAGACCATTGCTTCCTAAGGGGGAAGAATGATCTAGGTGGAAATTGTTGGCAATCCAACTATTCCACTAGCTCAAAACAGAGTTTTCCACCTTGGCAGTTTTTCTATAGCTTTTCGGGTCCTAAACTATCGAGGTCGTTTTGAGGCCCTAAACAATATTTTTTGGGACCGCCACAGTCTCACTATAGGGTTTAGCCATAGTGTGATGACAAAACGTAAATGTATATTCCTCGAATAGACCTTTCAAACGAGTTATCGTGTGCCCCAAATGGAGATCGTATGTAAGCTTGAATGGATGACAAATACAAGAGCAGAAATAGTCAATAAATTGAGAGAAATGTGGAGAAGACACAGGGTAATAGTGGCGAGTAAAATTTGCTCGTCGGCCCAGCTTGAGTTTATCTTGATTTGCATATTCAGATAACTATTAACTTTGCTCCAGGTTAGTTGGAATACTTCATGTGATTGCAGATTCAGGCAACTGTTAACTTTGATCCATGCTTGTGGGAACTATTCATGTGCCCCCTGCTCAATGCAATCAATAGGATAGCAAGGAACATTGTCATAACTATTAACTTTGCTCCATGTTAGTTGGAATACTTCATGTGATTGCAAATTCATGAAATTGTTAACTTTGCTCCATGCCTCTGGGAACTATTCATGTGCTACCTGCTCAATGAAATCAACACGACAACAAGGAACATTGTCATGGTGAAACCTCATTTTTAATCTTTTAATATGATTCTTAATATCATTTTTAGTGCCATGCTCAATGCATTCAACACAATAACCTTTTTTTGTAAGTAAAAATTGTATTACCTCAAATAATCAGAAAACCAATACAAATATAGAAGCCTGTAGCCAGTTCTGCCAAATAGATGGAAACTAGAACCGGCTTCAAGCCTGAAAAAACATCCATGTATGAATCTAGATACATATATGACAAGATACAAAAACCTATGAAAGCTATTGATCTATCTCTAGGTCTGCCTAATTCTAAAGTGATGGCTATTTTGAACAAAAAAAGACAAGACATGAAAATAATTTCATACACTAGAAGAACTTGGATTTTCATCGTCGTGTGGGGGGTGAGGTCAGGTCGGAGCAAAGACAAAGGGAATAAAACATGTTGGGCATCTCCACTTGACAAGCTCGCTTGAAAGGGAGTCAAAGAAAGAATCCAACCAGTGACAAAGGATGTCCTCACAAAAGATATGGTCAACTACATCCCTTCTTAGTTCAAAAATAAGTTGCAATTGATCCTCAGAGAAGCCACTCAGGGGGGCGCCTTAGGCGCTATTTCCAAAATGGGATTGAGCTCTATATCTGGATGGGCTACTTCTAGAGCCTTGTCTCCATACATTGAGGGAGGTTCCTATTTCGTAATTGAATAGCTCCAAGTTTTCTCCAAGACCAGGGTAGGAGCGACACCTGCGTCTCGAGAAGAATTTAAGAGAGAATTATACAAATATGTAGAAGCTATCAATTGGGACTTCCGTCAAGACTGGGGGGAACCAAAGGGAAATCCTCCTCAATTAAAACCTATTTCCCATATTCCTTATTCCAGTTCTTAGATATGGAGGGAAATTTGATAGAGGGCGAACCAATGAAGGTTGAAACAATGAAAGGTGGTGGGACCTCGCGGAGACTACAATCCATGTAGCTATAATATCCTGGGGCTTGCTTCAAATTACCCCTCTCGCACAACATTGAGAAAGAGAAATGATCAGAGGGCCAAAAGGAAAGGAACAAGTAAATTGGAGAGTCGTAAGCAAAGAAAACCCATGTAAGAGAGGGAGAAACCACCCATGACACCCAAATAAACAATGGAGAACATAAACCATTCATTATCTCCAAGAAATTACCCATTCTGGTCATCTAATGCATAATTAAGCTTGAATGTACGACACCCATCCTCCTCTTACCAGCATGGATGCAGCCCTGCGCTCGATCAATTATGCACATTAAGTTTCCCACGCTCTGCATTCACTTTGTTAATGCTCTGCATTGGAGTGAATGGGGGGAGGAAAGCAGCAGTTGGATTCATTAACATCGCTAGATGCATGTCTTCAAGATGTCACCCCATATGGTGGTTCAACACAACAACATTTAGCATTTACCAGGGGATTTTAATACCATTAAGATATCGTATTAAATCCTCTCACAAAAGAAAGTCTTTCTATTTTATCTTATTCTTTCGCTTATTAAGAATAGAGTTATGACTGAATACTTAATGTACAATAACAAGATAAATGATATGGAAGACAATTACAAGAAATTCCTAAGATTACTTCAAATTCTAGTCAAATCCACCATGGTGGCATAAAAATATCAAGTCTTAGCTAATCATTGAAAATAAAGGAAGAAGTTGAAAAAATATCACCGAGTTGAAAACTGTAATCTTCTTCTGCTCTCGCCCCAGGAAGCTGCCAGCGTGCGCACCTGGTGCAACCCCTCTCTTGCCCCTACGCCATGGCCCCAGGAGGGGGCCCCGAGGCTCCCCCCCACCTTTACCTCCAGAGATAGAATCCTTCAGGAAACTAATTGCAGCCAGCAACAAATGCACAGTCACAGAGACGCAGCAATTTTTAAAAAAAAAATTGGATAGTGTTACCTCAGTCGATCTCCCAATAGAAGAAACATGCATATCTGCCTTGAATCTTGCTGAACGGGGTCTCATCGACTAGTTCACAGGCCTATGGCCATCTCCCAAAGCTATAGAGACATGGGTACAGATAAACTAGAGCCCCTTGGAAAAATAAGGCATCAAAAGCCATCTCATAGGCAGGGGATTTTACGCTTTTGTCTTTGATAACACAGAGGAAAAAAATCTCATATTCAGGAACGAACCATACTTCCTGGGCCCTCAGGGCCTATACCTAAAAAAATGGTCACCAAACTTCGATCCAACTCAAGATGTGCCCTCAGTCGTTCTGGTATGGGTGCATCTCCCTCATCTCCCCTTGCATTGATGGAATCCAAAGTCTCTGGAATCCATTGGGAACACTCCTGGAAAATACATTGATAAAGCAGACAAAAAGGACCAGTACTCTTGTGCCAGGATATGCGTCGAAGTAGATCTCGAGGTGGGGCTTCTGGAAGCCATTCAACTAAAGTTCGTAGACTGGTCTCACATCCAAGAGTTGGATTACAAACAACTCCCATTCAAATGCAGATATTTCCATGGCTATGGACACTTCGTCAGGCACTGCAAAAAGAAGAAAGAGGAAGAGGGGGAGATCTAGAAAGGTGAACAACGGAAGCAGGTCCAGAAATCACCTCAGCCAAATAATAACAACAAATCCAAAGGGAAGGGGGCATCAAAAGGCCCTAACACCCCCACTCCAAGGAAAGCTTCTGGGGAAGGAAGCTCATCCCAGGCCCCCCAAAACCCCTTTGAAATCCTCAACAACCTTCCATAAATCTCGGATCCAATGAATGAAGAACTTGAGCAACAGACCTCCCCTCCCACAGCAGGGAAAAACAATGGCGAGGCAGCCCGCCCTGGGTCCCCAATTGGAACCTCCTCCTCCCCTTCCTATGCAGAAATAGCAAAAAAGAAACCCCCAAAAAACTCTGGATCATCAGAGGATGAGTCATTCAAGAGACCCTCAAAAAGACCTGGGAGAAAATCACGCAAAGAAGAAACAGAGAGGCAAAAAATGCAAGGAAGCCAATCCACCATTGAGATGACCATTGGAAGAAATACCAGAACAAGGCCTCTCAAGGGAGGGCCTACCCACTCCAACCCCAGTAAATAATGCGTATAGTCTCTTAGAATTGCAGAGGCTTGGGGAACCCATCGAAGGTCGAAGTAGTCAAAGACCTCCTGAAAAATGAATCTCTCAAAATCCCCATGCTCCAAGAGACAAAAATTGAAGAGGAAACCCTCTTAGAAATTAGCAAACTGAAATGGAAGAAAAATGTAGGGAAATCCACGAGCGCAAGGGGCTCTTCAGGAGGTCTTGCAACTTTATGTTCGGAAGACAAGTTCCACCTCGATAGTTCCTTTGAGACCCAACATTGGATCTACACCAAACTCCAACACTACTCAAGTAAGATCACCTTCTCTCTCTTTAATCTTCATGTCCTTTCTGCTGAAAAGAAAGATTGTTGGCAAACTCTATCAGTCTTTTTAGAAAATCAGCTCCATAAAAACATCATAATAGTTGGAGACCTCAACTTAGTATTTGAACCAAATGAAAAGAGAGGGGGAAACTATGGTAGGGACCAAATGCTTCCTTTTGTTGAGGAGCTAATTCAATAGTGGGATCTCCTGGGCTTCAAGCCCATGAAAGGCCTCTTTACTTGGACAAACAATAGAGTTGGAATGGACCACATCTCAGCTCGCTTGGATCGGTTTCTAGTGTAGAGCTTGCTATTGTTGGAAAAGATGATAATCTCTTCCAAAATACTCCCCAAATTGACATCTGATCACAAGCCCATTCTCCTCCAACTGGAAGAGGAAGAAAATCTGGGTCCAATACCTTTTCATTATAGCCCTCTATGGACAGAAAAGGAAGGCTTCCTCGAAACTATTAACTCAGCTTGGTCCACTCCAGTAACAGGGTCTCCCAGTTATGTGTGGGAACATAAAATAAAGACAACAAAGCACACCTTAAAAGAATGGATTAAAAATCCAAACAACACCCCCTCAAGCCACATAAGAGAGATTGTCCAACAGTAAACAGATCTACAAATGGAAATGGAGAACAAAGATATTACCAGCCAAGATTTAGAGAAGGAACAAGCTGCCCAATTCAATTCCTTTCGCGCTTTCCGTCAAGAAGAAGAGTATTGGAGGCTCAAATCTTGTAGCTTGTGGCTAAGAGTTGGAGATCGTAATACCACCTTCTTCCATCGACAATACAAAGCCCAAATCTCTAGAAATCATATTTCGGAAATAATCTCTGCAGATGGCTCGATTTGCAAAGGTACAACTCAGCTTAAAGAGGCAGCATAAATTCACTTCCAAAAAATTTATAAAGAAGATGGAGTTGATAGCGAGGAGGCTACCACATAATTTCTCTCTCATATTCCTCCCCTGGTGAGTAAAGAAGATAATACAACCCTCATGAAGCCTTTTACATAGGAAGAAATCACCAATGTTATTTGGTCTATGGAGCCTGACAAAGCCCCAGGGCCAGATGGTTTTTCAATCAATTTTTATAGAAACTGTTGGGAAATAATCAAGATTGATTTGCTAAGAATGATGAAATCATTCCAGCAAAAGACCAAAGTCGGAGGCAACATTAACTCCACATTTCTAGCCTTAATCCCCAAAGAAGTGAATCTGGGCTCCTTTGATAGATTCAGGACAATCTCACTGTGCAACACTTCGTACAAAATCCTTTCAAAACTAATGGTGAACAAGATTAAGCCTCTGCTAGGGAAGATCATCTCCCCTGCCCAAAGTGGTTTTTTTAAAGGGAGACACATTCTGGACAATGTAATATCGGTGCAAGAAGCAATGCATTCCAGCCATCAGTGCAAGGAGAGAGGGATGCTCATAAAACTCGATATGGAAAACGCTTTCGACTGGGTAAAACTCTCATTCCTTTACAAAGTCCTTCTTTCCTTTGGTTTCAATACAAAATTTGTTAAACTAATCAAATATTGCACTGAGAAGTCGTGGATAGCTCCGCTAGTAAATTTTCGGCCAACTAAATTTCTTCAATATTCGAGGGGACTAAGGCAAGGTTTCCCTCTCTCCCCCTTCCTGTACATCATAATGGAAGACTCTCTAAGCAGAAATCTAACTACTGAAAAGAAAGTCGAGACTGTCCCAGGCATTAGACTGGTGAGAGAACTAGAACCAATCAATCACGCTCTATTTGTTGATGACTCCCTTTTGTTGAGTGGAGCCTCCATAAGGATAGCATAGGCCTTTAATAACATTCTCCAAAGTTTCTGTAGAATCTCCAGAGAACTCATCAACAAAAAGAAGAGTGCGGTGTATGGATGGAATGTTGATCAACAAACCATTCAGCGAATTGCTCAATTCCTGGAATTTGTAGGCTATGCCTCTTGGGTAAAAAAATAAAATATCTCGGACTCCCCTTAACTCTGGGACCCAATAAATCTTCACTTTGGACAGAAATAATAAGCAAAATTAAGACCAAAATAACAGCATGGGGAGGTCAGTGGCTCACAACAATAGGAAAACGTATTCTTATAAAATTGGTACTCTCCTCCTTACCAATCTATCAGGCATCCTTCCTCTTGGCTCCAAAGACGATTCTGACACAGGTGTCAAATATGATCTGAGACTTTCTGAGGCAAGGAGGAAAGGGAAACCAAAGGAAATTTCATCTTGTTAACTGGGAAACTGTCAAACGCCCAATCAATGAAGGAGGATTGCAAATAAGAGATCTTGGCCATGCTCACATAGCTCTAGGTGGAAAAATTATATGGAAACTCTTCTCAAACTCCAGACACCCAGTGAGCCAAATTTTAAGGAGAAAATACCTCCAAGGGAATTTGATGAGGAATTTACAGGCAGAAAATACCACCAAAGGAACGTTGATCTGGAATCTGTGTCGAGTTGGGCTAGACTTCTTCCAAAGCTAGCTATACTGAATTCCTGGAAATGGAAAAAAAACGTTGATATGGAAAGACAGAATCATGGGCCACCCCCCACTCGAAAGCTCTGAAGAAATTAACAAAATCCATGAGTGGCTTACTCTACGTGATCTCATCAAACTGGCAGACATTTCCTCTTGGGACGTCTCAGGTAATTGGTTGGCTTGGGAACTCCCTGAAACCCCAACGCATGTTAAGAACCAAATATCTATATAGCATAGAAAATCCTCAGAAAAAGTACTCAACGCCTTGAAAAAGAGAGAATTTCATATAATAAGCCTCTTCGAGGGGGAAACCTCCTTTTACCCCACTTAAATGTTCAAGT
>JZKD02S2204269.1:160175-184314 GCA_000966675.3 Picea glauca | reverse complement strand
AAAAGTACTCAACGCCTTGAAAAAGAGAGAATTTTAGATAATAAGCCTCTTCGAGGGGGCAACCTCCTTTTACCCCACTTAAATGTTCAAGTACAAGATGATTCAAAATGAAAATATCTCCTTGTGTATATATAGGAGACTTGGAGGTATCATTACAACTAATGGCCTAAAGCCGACATAAATAAAATAACATTACTAATCTAATATGCCCCAATTAAGGGGTAATGAGCCAATATTAGGGCTTAATAGTGCATCTGCAAAATCAAAAGACTCTGCTCATAAAATCGTTGATCGACTTGGCTCTTGTCCACCTACGCGCATCTGACACTTGGGGATGGGGAAAGACGGGGAGATACACTGCAGGCCAAGGCTACAACTCCTTACAATCTCTCCAACCGATGATAAATTCAGCAGCTCTATGGAAGTAGATTTGGGACCTGATGGGTCTCCCAAAAGTAAACTTCTTCTTTTGGACTTTAATGCAAAAGAAAATGTTGACAGGAGAAAATTTGATAAAAAGAGGTATAGTTGGACCTCATAAATGCCCCTTGTGTTGTAGCGCTACTCAAACTATGGATCATTTGTTTGAGAACTGTCCATTTTCCCAAGAAGCCTAGAAGACCACCCTCAACGGTCTCAACGTCACAGCCCCATCGCATACTATAGTCACAACCCTATTCTCCTCCTGGAAGGAGAGATATCCCTAAGAGATGAAAAACAAATCAAACTGGCAGAGAATCTGGCAGGCCATACCCAAATATTTATGGTAGAAAATCTAGCTGGAAAGAAACGATCAGATCTTCAATAGCATCCTCCATTCCCCTTTGATGGTGGTCATTAAAGCAAAAGCACTTTTCCTAGAAGCAATGACTCACCACCCTCTCAAGGATGAAAACTCTCTCCTTCCTGAAGAAAAGAATTCGCTAGGAGTTGTTATAACCCAAGAAAAGGAAAATATCATTGCTCGCCCCCAAAGCACTCCAGGTCGGCGTTTAAGAGAAACAGATGCAGTATTTCAAGATTGGTGGAGGAAGCAAGGTAAAGCAACGATTTTTTTCGATGGCGCCTCCAAAGGAAACCTAGGGAAAGCAGGGGCAGGTGGAGTGATTTACTCCTCCGATGGTTCTTTAGGCCTTGGCCCAACAGATATCTAATCAATAAAAAATCTACCCGTTTTAGTTAAAAAAATAAAATAAAGGAAGAAGTCATTTTAGGGAATAACAACAACAATATTAAAAATAGTAATTACATTTAAATTTAAATTTGAGGAATTGTGATGTGATAAATAATTAGAAGATAAAAAAAATTAAGATACTATAAGGAGGTGATCAACCCTAATCTAAAAGATTAAAAAATGTCTCTATGTTTTGACTAGCACAAAGAAGAAAATAAACATTGCTAAAATAAGAACAAACTCTCACAAGTTTCACAATGAAACATGGAGTTGGACAATTCAAAAAACATCATGGGTTTAAAGAATTTGTTATTTTTGTGACACTAAGAAAAATGAAAATGAAAAGCACTTTCTCATAAAATCACAATTTCAAAATACTTGTTATAGTACGACCTTACTAACCTTTCAATTAATCAAAACCATGACGATTTAAGAACACTTTTCTTAAATCTTTTTAAATAAAATTTTAAACCAAACCAAATAATTCTTTATCTTTCTTAAGATCCAATAAATCAAATTTACTTTTACCAAATATTAATCATCAGGATTATCGTTATTTAATTATTATTTTTCATTAACAATTAAAAACTTAATATTGACTATTATATCTTATCATTAATCTTCCTTTACATTCAAATTATAAAAATAAAAATTATAATTTCAAAATATATCACTTACTCTATTTTCAACATTAACAAGGTTCACTATTTTCTAAAGCATTAACCAAGTTTAATATTATGAAGAAAAATAATAATAAGACAAAGTCATTGGACTAAAAACTAAAATGTATATGTTAATAAATTGAATTATTTTTCAACTTTCAAATAAATTAATAGGTTACGCTGATTCGATTTCCAGATTCGAATGCAAAACTATACACGAAAGTATTATTGGAARCGAAAATTTTGGTTAAAAAYACAGAGCTGCTCCATTGCCGCTTCCATCGGTGRCAACGGCTAAATTTTAAGTTTTCACAATATTCAAGACATGRTTGACACGTGTGAGGTTCCATGGTCTAGCGGTTAGGACATTGGACTCTGAATCCAGTAACCCGAGTTCAAATCTCGGTGGAACCTGTCGTACGATAATTGCAATCCGTCACACACATGAGAATTTTTAATGTAATGGTATCATACGTTAATTAATTGTCAAGAAAAAATTGTTTTGGTTTTTATATTTGAGTGATTATTTTTGTATAATCCGAGTGTCTCAGGGTTTTTTGGTATGCTGAATCCATTATTGTATTCAAAAATGGATTTTAAACAACAGAAAATAGTGATTTCATTTAGATTTATGTCTCTGGATTCCAACGAAAAAAGCCAAAACATAGAACAATTAGACAATGTTGTTTGTTATCTGATTACCACAATTAGTTTCTCCTCCAGACTTTCTTCAGAAGGATTCAGATTTCTCTCAGATGTGCAGAAAGAAGAAATCTTTTGTTTGATAAAGAAAAGGAATGACGCCTAAAAGGTAGAGCATTATGGTTAGAGGTTGGTGATGAAAACACGAAACTTTTCCACTATTATGCAATTCTTTATTAGTTGCCATGAGTTCATTGAGGAAAATTTACGTAGAGGACTGGAAGCAACTCAACTTTCAAAGAAGGTCCTAGCTACCTTCAACACCACATTCATTGCGCTTATCCCAAAGATAGACAACCTCACAAGTTTTGAGAAAATTTGTCCAATTTGACTCTACAACAGTGTCTATAAGATCATTTTCATAGTCATATCTAGCAGGATCAAAGAAGCTCTCTCTAAGCAAGTCTGCCTAGAGCAATTTAGCTTCCTTGAAGGACGTCAAATACATGAGGCAATTGGTGTTGCCCACAAAGGGTTTCACACGATCAGAACAAAAAAATCGAAAGCCATGATATTCAAGGTTGACTTGTACATGGCCTTCGACGGAGTCAATTGGATTTTCCTCTGACTTATTCTAGTCCATTTGGGATTCACTCTACACTTTGTGGGCCCTGAGTTATGGCTTGCATATACTCAGTGACCTTCGCAGTCTTAATCAATGGATCGGCGTCACCTTTCTTCAACTCTAAAAAAGTCATTTGCCAAGGATAAACTCAAATAAATCCTAGACCTATTTTTCACATCCACGGAAATGGTAATATACTCCTCCAAGTCTCTATTAATAAGTTGGAGTCTTTCTGACTATGAAAAGCACTACTTAACCCAAACTTTCCCCTTCATGACCTCGGCCTTCAAGGTCGGTATCAAGTATTTGGGGTTCCACTTAAAGGAAAACATATATATGAAGGGAGATTGACAATCGCTCATAACCAAGATCGAAAGAAAATTGAACACTTGTGCAATAGATGGCTATCTTGTGGTGGTGGTCGTCTTGTTTTGATAAAATCTATCCTTGAGGCCATTCCATTCTATTGGATGTTTTTGGCTTGGATCCCAAAAGGGATCCTGGAAAAAATTTGACCACCATGTTACCAATTCTTATGGGCAAGAAAATAGGAGAAGAAACAAATGGCATTGGTCTCCTAGAGAAACATGGACATCCCTAAAACACAAGGAGGCTTAGACCTCAAAAATATTTTCCTTTTCTTCAAAGCCCTGGCAGTCAAGAATGTATGGAGATTGATTCAGAGAAAGGGATATTGGGCACTGGTCATGAAGGATAAATATCTCAGCCATCTATGTAACGAAGACTAGATCCACTCCCCAAACAAAAAATACAATCCTCTTCAAACATTTCGGAAGCCACCACTGTGGTTTTTTCTCTAATTGGAAAACGATTAATCAAGAGGGTTGGAAAAAGAGATCAGATCCATCTTGAACTCAACCCTTGGATTGGAAGCAAAGACCAACATTGGCTACCCATACCACTCATCCTTGATCTCATATCAAAGATTTTGTATTTTCTATGTCAAATCGCAGTAGGGAAAGCATTGAATTCTAGGCAACGACAATGGCTTACTTGGAAAGACTTGGACCTACATGAGGAATATGCAACAATCTAGACCTCTTATACCGATTTTCTCAGAAAATGTAGTGTATACATCAATGAAGAAGAGGATGAACTCATCTAGTTAGCAAACCCAACGGGGAGTTATAAACCTTGATCTGTAAATTGTTGTGGGTATTCTAGTAGAACAGTTCGTCACAACAAATCTGATAAATAAAACTAAAATCTACACTATGAAGGTTAAATTCCTTTAGATTCCAGAACCTTTGGTTACTGATTTTCTACTTATGCATGAAATATATAAAATGCGGAAAAGAGAGATCAGTAAAATACAATCACACACCATCCACAAAATAACACAAAGAATTTCTCTAGGAAACCCTTACAGGAGAAAACCTAGCTAGAAGGTGGGGTTGCTCTTCTCTTTTTTCTATGGTAAGGAAACAATGCAAGTACAAATTAGAAGGCACTCTCTATGGAGTTACCTAAGACTTGTGGCCCATTAAACTGCTACAGAGCATTAACCCCCTGTTTTATACTCTCTAATTTCCCACACCCAGTGGTTCTGCTCTGCTATGGAACAAAATACAATAATATAGAATGGAACCCCTTCTCCTCCTAGCGGCCTAGTATTTAACATAAGTTAATAGCCATCTAGGGGTATGGTTTTGACTTCCTCAACCCTCAATTGTGATAAGGTTTTGGACCTTCTAGAATGTTCTTAGAATATCCACTACGTGGTGAGACCCATATGTTTAAGTAATGGAGGCTAGCGTGGCATCCACTCACACCATGGTGATCAATACAGTAGTTCAACTTGCGAGAGGCATAATTTTTGCATACGAACTTCGATTGAGGCGATATGTGCACCGTTGAAAATGTCACGGTGTGTATAATATAGACCGTAGCACGATAGTAAGGTTTGGACCATAAAAAAATGTCGTTTGATGCCTCAAAATGGCTTTGAAATATTTTAGATGGTTTTTTGGACCCAAAGGTCCAAATTTATACCAGTTGCTAAAATGGATCTACAAGTTGATTCCTTCTATTTTTTCATCCATAAAGCATCGAGATAGGTGAAAAATAATATAATAATCCAATCTGGATCAAACCTAGACTTCTAGCCTACAACACTTTGGATTTTGAAGGCTTTGACAGGCCCTTGTGTTGGTGGTGGAAAGTGCTATGGAAATACAAATGCCCTACCAAAGCTATATTATATGTGTGGTTGTTGTTGAATAATAGAGCCCTACCCTGGGATTTACTTCAAAAAAAAAGATATGAAGGTCGAGGAAGATGTAGTTTATGTAAAGAATATTTAGGAAGAAATGTACATCCGATTCTTCTATGTCCCTTCACTAAGCAAGTCTAGAGAGAACTCGAAGGTCTCACAAGTTTGAAATCAAAATGGCAAAGAGACTCATTTGAAGCAGCGTTAAGAAAATGTCAGAAGGAAAAGGAGACAAAATTCTTCAAAGATTTGCCTCTTATTATAGCTTAGGTACTCTGGATTGCTAGAAATGCAAAAATATTTGAAAACAAGAACACGCTACCTTTAAGTGTGCCATACAAATTTTGAACATCATAAGAGCTTACCCTCAATTCTCATCAATCCACCAATGTGCACAGAATTTTGACCTGATTATTGACACCCAATATACATGGGCCTTTTTCGATGGAACATCCCACGGAGCTCTACCCAGTGGAGGAGCAGGTGGAATAATCTTCCTCTCATAAAACCATACCCTCGACTTCAAAGCCAACACTAGCCAATCAACAAGCAATTAGAGCGAGCTTACAACATTGAAATTGGTCTTACTCCTTTCTATCGAAAAAGGAATTACCCATCTTCAAGTCCTAGGGGAATCCCTCCTTGTGATCAAATGGATGAATGGAGAAGTTGAGTTGAGAACTTTCTCGTTATAACTCCTCTTTCGACATGTCAAACACCTACAATCTTCCTTTACTCGCATCTAATTTTCTCATGTTTACACAAAAAATAACAAGGAATTTGATAAGTTATCTAAGTGCAACCTTGATTTGCAAGAAGGAAACTGGGAGATCCAAGAGCCCCAACAAGGACACATTTCTACTTATCTTCATGAATCGTGGCTTTAGATTTTTTTCTCTTTCTAAGATGAATTTCTGAAAGACTCTTTTACAACGATAACCCATGAAATGATTGGAATGATTATGGAGTTTATGAAGTTTCGTTTTATTTGCTTAACAAAGATGTTGATACTTTTTTGGTTCATGATTGTTGAACGAGTGGCATAGGGACCCCCTACATATGTAATTGCTAAAAGTGTATTGTTGCTCCATTGTTGATATCACTAATACTTTTATGGTTCATGGTTGCCAAAAGGATGGCATGGGACCCCTTATATGTAACCCCATCACTAATATCACTCTCAACCAGTTTTGATATAGACTTAAACCACTAGGTCCTTCGGTTTGAACTTAGAAGGATAATGGAAATATGTTATCCGGTATCATGCACATGCAATTTTGTTAATCTCTAATAAAATTATTCATTTTTTTCAGTGGAAAAAATTTATACATATATATCCATATACAATGACCTATCCCATGAAACTTGTATATACACACAAGTGTACTTTGAAACTTTTCATTAAAAAGGCCGACTATTTCATGCTTAATTGGAATCAATTGTTAAAAAGGAGGATTGAAGAAATATGTATCCAAATTAAACCCCTCGATGACCATTATTTAGTGAACTTGCATAGCAATGATGGTTTCGAGGAAATGGCTGGCGAGATAGACGTTTTGAGTCTCATATTCTCTGGTCGTCTCTCTTGTAATGCAGAGACCTTCATGGATAGTAGAAATTTTGTGCATTTGTCATCATGGAGGTCGAAGATAATATGTGTAGTGGAGAGGTATGTACTTTTGAATATTATGACGAAGATCCCACAGAGGAAGAGAATAGTGTCGAAGATGGAGTCATCAAAGGGATTGTGGAGAAGTAATGTCTCATATCATTTAGAGACTGCCATCAAATCCTATTCTCGGTTCCTGCACATTTCGAGCTTGTGGCTAACATTCACCAAGGTGGCTACACATATTTGTTTAATGTTAGGATTGGATGGGTGTGTGATATTGGGTTCAATGGCATCTAAGTCCATCACATTGGGAGCATTAGGAGAAGTGTTAGCGTCATTCAAGTAAAACTGAATAGATGAGGAAGGAATCACGCTTAGAGTAAATGAGAAGCACATGATCTCTCCCACATACCAAAAAAAAGCAATCCCACAGATTACATAGATAGACGATAAATACATGAGCATAAATAGTCAAGAAATTGAATGAACAAAGGAGAAGACCCAAGGTACTCATGGCAAGTGAACTTTGTTTGTCAACCCAGGGGTATGCCTCATGTGCCCCCTACTCAATACAATCAACATGACAACATGGAGCATTGTCTTGGCTAAACCTTATTTTTAATCTCTTAATATGATTTTTAGTACCATGCATTTAACATTAACTTGATTGTTTTAATATGGTTTATGATTTTTAGTACCATGTTCAATGCATTCAACATGTTGGTCTTTAAGAGCTCGAACACAATAATAAATGCAAGAGTTATGAAAATAAAGACAAATAAATAACTTTGGTAACACATGATATTTATGTGGTAAAACCTTCACGGTGTGTCAAGGAAACATCCACGAGGAAAGGTATTGGTATATTTATTATTCAAGATAGGATTTCCCACTAGACGAAATACAACCCTTGGGATTCATAGATATATATCTATCTTGGAACGATTGCATAGTTACGAGAACTATCACCAATTATACAAAATTCCACCGATTTCGTAAACCAACGCCACTAAATATTTACATAAGTAAATTTTAGTTTTATATTTTATTTTAATCGATTATTGTCACATTTTAACAATCTCCACCTTGAAAATAATTTACCTTATACGTTTCCCAATCCCATTCATCACCTCTTTTGCCATCCAAGAGAAGTCAAACACCACTACAATTTCTCTAACAATATTGGTTTCATGAAAATGTCTATACAATTTGCTCAAATATGGACCACTTCACTTTCATCAATAACATGTCTTAGAAAATGATGCCTTGTCCCATTTTGATACGTT
Source organism: Picea glauca (assembly GCA_000966675.3). NCBI lineage: Eukaryota > Viridiplantae > Streptophyta > Pinopsida > Pinales > Pinaceae > Picea > Picea glauca. The sequence goes on along the minus strand of JZKD02S2204269.1, from coordinate 176,080 downwards.
GGACTGTTAGTCAAATGCACAACACTTTGACTATCAAATAACACCTTATTAGATCCTTGCATTCATGCAAGACATAACCTGAGCTAGATATCCTCGTGTCCAAAAACGCATGCAAGCTCTGAGTCAACATATCCACATTGCAACCATTGTAGGTGATACCCATGCCTCTAAAATATTGAAACACCCATTTCACTGCTTTACCTAGATTTTCCATGTATCCACGGACAACACCAACTGCATGTGAAATATATAACCATTTCATCGCATACATAAAACTTCCTACTAGCATACTATACACGAGACATATAAACCCTTTTCTTCTTCATTACTAGGACATAAACCTGGAGAAAGCTTACAATGGAAATCCAAAGGAATATTTACTAGTTTCACATTATTCAAATTGAATTTTATGAGTATCTTCTCCACATAACTTTGTTGTGATAACCAAACCTTACCATATTTCATGTCTCTATGTATTTCCATGCCCAAGATTTGTTTTAGTTGCTTCTAGATCCTTCATATCAAATGTCCTAGCCAACTGAGCCAACATGTTGATCTCAAACATGCTTGTCCTTGCTACAAGCATAACATGTAGCACCAAGATAATGAACATACCATAAACACAATGGTTGATCCAAACAGAAATTGGTGGCCACCCACCTATTCCACTGGCTCAAAACAGGGGTTTCCACCTTGGAATTGTTTCTACAATTTTTCGGGTCCTAAACTTTTGGGGTCGTTTTGAGGCCCTAAACAAATTTTTTTTTTTTGGCCCGACACAATCACACTGTAGGATTTAGCCAAAGTGTGATGGAAAAATGTGTAGTCCTCATATAGACCTTTCCAACAAGCTATTGTACCCCCCAAACAGAGATTGTATGCAAAAGTTACGCCCTTGAAAAGTTGATGTATCAACTGCCCCCCATCGGGGCCCGCAAACCTTTTGGCATTTCATCTTACGGGGTTAGGGTTTTGTATTTTCTTTATGTTAAAAAGGCCTCTAGAGCCTCATTGTAAACATCATCATATTGTTGCGAATGAGCATAGCCATCACATCTCTTCTCAGAGATAAGTTGCCACCATTCTAGCGAGTCATTCACTCTATAATTTTATAGTTTATGTACATTTCTCTCATTAATAAAAATTGTGCATTAATGTATCTATGTGTTTATTGAAATATCTTTGTATATTTCATTTTTATATCTCTGCCTTCATTTCATTCTCAAAATAATATGGATCATTGGTATCAGATCAGGCTACTCCTTTTCATTTCTTAATGCATGTCCCCGACGAGGTCAGGGTATAGAGAGTTGGGTCTCGAGCTAGTTCCTCTTGAGGAAAACCGCTCTTGCCATCCCAAGCGACCTCCCATGGAAAAAGAGAAGAGAGACAAGGGAGTAGAAGATCCCATCAAGCTATTGCTCGCGGAATCCCTCGCGCAACAAAGGAATGAGATGTTGGATATTTTTTCCCAAAACCTTTAATGATTCTCGATAATAATAGGCATGTCTTCGTCAAGCAATCGCTTTGGATTCACTGACCCATTCAAGGTACATGTTAATTTTTATATTCCCATATTTGAAGGTCAAATTGATGGGGATTCTTTGGAAAAATGGTTAAATTTTCCAGAAGATTATTTCTCTGTTCACAATTTTTTCGACAGAGAAAAGATCACCTTTGCGCTCCTTACGACGCTCCCCCATGTCAGACATTGGTGGGAAAATTACTGGGAGAAAAATTCCACATAGGAGTCTGGAATATTTGGGGTCAAGGAGCAATATTACCCTATGGGAAAATATGATGACCAGTACATGAGATGGACCACACTACATCAAGAGAGGGGCCAAACAGTGTTGGAGTTCACAAATACCTTCCATAACTTGCGCACCAAGCTGGGTATCAAAGACTATGAGCGACATATGGTTCTAAAATACCGCGGGGATCTACATAGGTACATCCAAACCGAAATGGGTTTTCTAGACATCTCATCACTGGGAGAAGCTTATCGATATGCTGTCAAAATCGAGCAGAAATTTAAGCACCAGAAGAATTGGGAATTTGGGTCTGCAAATCCACAACAACCAAAGTATGGTAAAGGCATCCCTAATCCAAATAATATCCAATCTCAAGACAACCAATTCAAGCTGCAGGAAACAAAGAGTAACAGGAAGATGAAGAAGGACACTAGAAAGTGGCACGACTTCCACAAAATCCCTTGGAACAACACCAATGAATGTTGCTCGAAACAATCATTGGTAGCCAAGCTCAAAGAAACAGAACCAAACCCCGAATCAGACTCTGATTCAGAAAATAATAAAATGAGAGATATAATTGATGTAGAACCCATTGCTATTATCATGACCGCAACAAAAGAACCCGAGGATCATGAGGAGAGGGAGCACCTTTTCCATTCACAAATGTGGGTGAAGGGGGCCCCACTACATTTTATTGTTGATAGTGGAAGCCAGAACAACCTCATGTCAGCAAAGGTCATCAAGCAGTTGGATTTTCCTACAACACCACACGTGTAGCCATACAGTATCGGATGGCTTCGCCAAGGATGAGATCTTCATGTTAGCCAATAGTGTCGCCTGTCATATGGAATCAATCCCTCCAAGGATGAGGTACTATGTGATGTTGCCCCACTGGAAGTTTGTGATGTTCTGTTAGGCCATCAACATATGTGGAAGCGTCATGGTGTTTATGAGTCTCGACCCCATAGCATTATTGTTACTCTGGGGGGGTTATCTCTATAGGATACCAAAGGTAGTTCCGACTACTTTCCAAAAAAATAGTGCCACAAAGTAATATCTCATACCGCAAATTTTATCCTCTTCACAATTTGGTCAAAAGAGAAGGATGTTGCAACCACTGCAGCCTTAGACCAAGACCCTTCTATCCAGCAGAAGAAAATCAACAAGATTGTAGAAGAGCACCAAGATATTCCTACTGCACCTACGGGGGTGACTCCACATTGTCTAGTCAAACCAGGTTATAATAAATCCATTCATGTTCTTAATGTTGCATCTTCACTGACATAGTCTTCCCACACTCAGGAAGCTCATGCAACTATATTGGTTAAACAGATCCAATCCCTCCAACAATAGGTTCATAACAGCCTTCAACAAGTTAAGCATGACAACTTCTTCAACAAGGCAAGCAATTCACCAAGGTTCATATTCAGAAAAATATTACTCGAGGACTTGACACAATGGAGACCATTGTTTCCTAAGGGGGAAGAAAGGTCTAGGTGGAAATTGTTGGCAATCCACCTATTCCACTGGCTCAAAACAAAGGTTTCCACCTTGGCATTTTTTTCTATATTTTTTTGGGTCCTAAACTACTGGGGTCATTTTGAGGCCCTAAACAACATTTTTTTGGGCCTGCCACAATCACACTATAGGCTTTAGCTAGAGTGTGATGATAAAATGTGTATTCCTCGGATAGACCTTTCCAACGAACTATCGTGTGCCCAAAACAGAGATCGTATGTAAAAGTTACGCCCTTGGAAAGTTGATGTATCAACTACCCCCCATCGACACCCACAAACATTTTGGTGTTTCATCTTCCGGGGATAGGGTTTTGGATTTTCTTTATGTTAAAAAGGCCCCAAGAGCCTCATTGTAAACATCATCATCTTCTTGTGAATGGGAGTAACCATCACATATCTTCTCAGAGATAAGATGCTACCATTCTAGCGAGTCATTCACTCTGCAATTTTACAATTTATGTACATTTCTCTCATTAATAAAAATTGTGCATTAATGTATCTTTTTGTTTATTGCAATATATCTGTATATTTCATTGTTATATATCTGCCTTCATTTCGTTCTCAAAATAATTGGGATCAATGGTTATACTCACTTATTATAAAATTTGGCTCTCCCTGAAGGAATCAAACATCTTGTCCCATTGTCTTCTCTAGATCCATGCCATACAATGACTTATTGAGTTTTCAAACACAATGTCTATTGTGATCTTGAACTAGCTGTTGTAGGTGAATCCCCTTGCAGACAAGTGGATTCCCTCTTGGTATCTAGACTCATAAGGCCAAGACAGAAAAGTGCTTAACATGGACACTGACTTCCTTTTAGATATAATCAAGCTAATAAATGAAAGAGAAGGAGAAAGACATGTACCTTATTAGCGACGTTTGCCCTTGCAAAGTCCTGGCTAAGATTTGATCCTGAGCTCCCTGATAGGTCCTATAAAACAGACAAAGGTACAAAAGACTTCCTACTCTACTGAGATTAGCTCAAACATAGATCCATCTACTGCAGACAAACTCATATGGAACAAGCATAAGTTTGAAAGAAATAGGCCAAGCATTGATTATTAATGAGAACAAGTAAAAGTACTTACAATCCTTTGGATGAAGGTGCAACAACTCCTTCCAGTTCTCCTTGTCCAACCCCTTTTCTCAAGTAATCTCCATTGATTTCTTTGATGAAATCTCACTCATGAGATCATAAGTTTGATGTAATTCTCAATCTCTATCCCTGTTTTCTGTATGTTGCCTATGAGATCATAGGTTTCATACCTCCAATCTTTTTCATGTACCTTTCACCATGAGAAGGCCTCCTTATATAACCTTGGAGAGGCCCAAACACTTGAGATATATTTGGGATAAGTTGAGGATTCCTCTCCTTAAGTTGTGGATCTTTCCTAGGATCATGTCTTGACCCAAGATTCGAACCCAACTACCTTCAGATATTGAGGGGATTGTCCCCTGATTTCCTCCAACAAACCGAATTTCGCCAAAAAAGAAGTAGCGCTCCCTGAAAAAGGGGCACAGGGCATTGGAACACTTCTCTGTAAGGGATTACAGAGTGCCAACGCTCCTTGTCAGTAGGTAGGGGAGCGCTCCTTCCCAAAATTGATGTTTTAGTGGCTTTTTCCAGTGGCACATGGTTTGTACTCTTCTGTCAATTGATTTTCCTTCTTCAAACTAGTCTTTGAGGTGTCTTAGTGTCCTTACGATGTCATTAAGGAGACAACATAGGTAGTGTGATGTTTGCGACACTAGAAACACTTGCAACCAACATGTGACACTTGCAATATTTCTAATGACGACATTTAACCATCATTGCAATGAGTAATTTTGATGCGTAACAGATTGCCCCCCAAAGTGTGAAGTCATAAGATGATGATGACTAAAGTACTTTGTGGACTTTTTAGAGCAAGGGTATGGACGCAGAGAAGCTATAAAACGTTGCACACAACCATCAAACAAATATTATAACATGCTTCAAACCCAAAGCAGGCATACCTATGCTTGAGTGATAAAGACTTTTTAGGTATGGCCGCCATAAAATACACTGTGGATCCATAATTATATTGATAAAAGGTATAGCCACTGAAGATACAATGTGGATCTATACTCCCATGACCTGAACTAATTGTAGCTGCGAAGAATACACAGTGGATCTACGAAATGACAAGATATAGCCACGACCAATACAAAGTGGATCTATGTAACAGTATATGTGTCATAGTTCAAAAGAACTCCTTTGCAACCTGGGCAAAGTATACATAAGAGTGAAAAAATAAACCCAGGGTCTTCTTACCGATCCCGATGCAGTACGAAACTAACCATGTGAATATATGTCCTGATGTCGAACATGGCAAAGACCACTTGATTACCGATCAATGATGTAAACCGTTAACAAGCGCTAGGGAGATCATCATTGATGTCAATGATTCCCAAGGTACTCTAGTACATTCCGACGAATGTGAATGAATGAGCTGAAGTCGAACATCCATGGAATCATCTGATCAGGGGTCAATGGTGTAAACCCACTGTCAAAGGTGAGGAGGCCTGCCATTGAGGCATGAAGGTCCCAAAGTACTAACTGGTTTCTAAGTCTAGTTCTTGGATAATGTGTCGAAGTCGACAGGAATAGACTCGTCGAATGAGGGCCTTGATGTATCCCCCATCAACGACATGAAACTGACACAGAGATGTAATTGGCAGATCAAATGAACATGGACTGACATGGGTATTGAAACAGGATATTTGCGATGGCTAACTCTCGAGACAGATACTTCCCTTGATCACTGAGGCACAACAACAGAAACTTGACATGGACCAAAACTTGATGATGCAGTGGATGTTGTGACTTTCGTCGGGTGACCCAAAGGAGTAAAAGAAACTCAGAGGATTGGCTCAATGCAGAGGTTCAGTGGATTAAAATGCGTACAAAGACAAAGTGTCATGTTCAAGGGCGACCGTAAGGGTTACTGGTAATGTTCTCAAAAAACTGCTTGGCTTGCTTCTTTCAATTTTTTCCCCCATCCAAATAGACGAGTACCTCTTTTTAATTTAACGAGCTCAAGGAGGGTAACACATGCTAGATATAACTCACCTTCGGTAAGTTCCTCTTCCTTTGTTTAAAGAACTGGAAGAAGTAAGGGTTCGGTCTCATATGGACCCTTCAATGTATGATTGTTTAACAAGTCCAAAGAAGGTAAACTCGATGGTTTCATATTTAGAGAGTCTGAAAACAACGTAAAGATGACTCCAATGTTGTCCTTTTTCATAATGTTAGTCTTGCGAGGCCGAAAAAGAGATAAATTATCACTCGAAAGATGCCCTTTCAAACCTTTTAATGAGTGTGAAAGGAATCAAGATCACTCGACAATATTTTCATGTTTAGAGAGTCTGAAAAGAGCTCAAAGATGACTCCAAGGGGTTCCTTTTTCGTATATCCATGCGAGTCTAAGAAAAGTGATAAAAGTCTACTCAATTACATTCTCATGTGTTTTTTAGCACGATAAAGAACAAAGACTAAGCTCGGTATGCCCCCAACTTGAAAGCTAGTGGCTTAACTCCAGAATGATCATCAAAGGTTGGAGACATGCCCTACAAGCTTCAATTCATTCACCAACTTTGAGATTGTCACCAATTTCTCTACTATATGGAGAAAAAGGATAAGGGTGGATGAAATGAAGGTTCAAGAGAGGTGATTGTTTCATTTTTTAACGAGCTTGACACAGAAAAAGAACTATGCTCAGGGCTCCGGGTTCAATCCCCCAGATTGTTGTTTCATTTGTTAACGAGCTTGCTACAGAGAGGAAAACTATGCTCAAACTTATGTTTCATTTTTTAGCGAGCTTGCTACAGAGAGGAAAACTGTGCTCGTGACCTCTATTTCATTTTTTAACGAGCTTTCTACAGAGAAGAGAAACTATGCTCGTGGACTCTTCTTGATCATGGTCTCCAAGAGAATAACGCTTTGGAAAGACACCACGTCAAGGGACAAAACTCGGTCATGGATTCCAAGAGATCTTCACTGGATAGAAGAAAATCACTATGGAAGGAACACATGTCGAGGATCTCGTCAGGGGTAAGGAGATCAGGCTCCAATAGCCCTACCGAAGAGATCACCATGTCAACTACCGGGTCCAAATCATCGGAAGTTGAAGTCATGGGAGACAATGAAAAATCAACATCACGAGGGAAGATAGACTATATATCTTTCCGAATTTCTTCACGAGGGGGAAGAAAAGAGGATTGATGATGGTTATCATCCCAAGTTAGCTCGTCAATGATCAACATTTCCTTAATAGATTCATCAGAAGGAAAAATTGGCGAAATGTAGTCGATTGCAGACGAGAAGGAATTTAACCGTGATGGCATCGAGTAATTGTCGGGTGCCAATAGATGTTGGTCATCTGAAGAGGGAGAAGTGGATTGGATAGAAACATATGATGTTTCGGCTAGACTAAGTGGCACGATGTCACCTAGTGCATCGAATTCCAACGAACTAGGGACAATCCAAGGGTCATATGATTCCAAAGATTAATAAGTCGCGGTTGAAATCATATCGACGATGGCAATATGATGTGTAGTCGTTGGAAGTGGTGTAGGGAAGGTACCCATAAGGCAAGAATATTTTAGCAAGCCAACACCAATGCTTTCATACGTGATCTTGTGGTCTCCCAAGAAAGGAATTTTGTTGATAGTGGGAGTGCGAGCATCAGTCATGCAAAAATCTAACTGATCAACAGTGACAATTTTTCCCTGATGAGGAAATTGTACACATCGAAAGACCGATGAGGCAACGAAAATCATAGCATAAAACCAACTTCTTCCAAGTAACAAGTTGTAATCGAGGGGAGCATCGACCACCTCGACATCAACAGTGATAGTTTTTCCACCCAATTGGATAGGCAGGGACTGTAAAAGCCCGTGGGGATGAAAACCTCACCCATCGAATGCACGTAACATCATTGGGGATTTGTTAAGTGTGAGTGATTTTAAACCTTTACAACATGATAAAGACATGACACAAGCTGAGGTTCCCTCATCCAGAATAGTTCGGTGGATCTGTTGATTGTGAACAACAACATCAACTTGGAAAGCAAGTTGGTGTGAGAGTCGAGACGCATAATTGTCCAAGTTAAACATGATATGGTTGGATGACTCAGGATCAACAGCACCAATAGCGGCCAAGAGCGTTCTACGTTGACTGGGGCAGTGTTTTAGAACTTTTAACGCAGACATAGCAGACGGTGCTTGAGCCAAATATTCAACAATGTTGTAGTTCTTGGCGACACGTGAACTAGGATTAAAGGTAGATTTATGGATAGTGCTCTTAAGAGGGTGTAAGATAGAGTCAAATGTAGGTTTCTCAATATGAAGTGGTCCAGATGGAGGATTAACCGATGGAGGACTAATGGAGGACAGTGATGGATCCGGTAAAGTACCGGTACCGTTAGTGAATTTTCTTTTGTTAGGGTTACCTGGTGTGTCATATGTCTTAGAGTGAGTGTTCAAATTAATCCCATTAAACATATAAATATGTGCACTCATCGAGGCCTCATCATGAGGATGGCTAAAACTGCCCTCGGGAGATGGGGTTTGAGCAACCATGGATTGCTACTATGAAAAAGGTTGAGTAAGCACAACGGGTTGTGAATTTCCCTGGAAAATTTTGGCCACTTCATTGCGATGTGGACATTCTCGAGTGTAGTGATCATCACCACAAATGATACACAGGAATTTCAATTTCCGTTGTGGTTTCTTTTCGGTAGCAGGTGTTTGAGCTTGATTTTTTGGTTGTTCATTGTTATTAGTATTTTTTGATTTTTTTTTTCTTCTTCTTACATCCGGATTATTGTGAAGGGGAAGATTGAACTGCATTCACCTCAGAGATCTGCATTTTGGGGGAGGTAGAGGAGAGTGTGGTCGACTGGGAATTAGACTGAATTTTTAAGGAACCGATAACACCGTCCGCATGAGATGAGGATGACGGCTTGGGTGGATCTGTATTATCTCGAGCAGCATTTGGAAGAAAATCATACAAAGTACTAGATTGGGAATAAACCAAATCTAAGTACTGAGCCCGAGCAATGGTTTCTTCCTCGGTGACTGCACCACCCATAGCGACATCGCGAGCGATCGGGGGTAAAAGTGATTTAGTAAACCATTCTGCCAATAATATATCAGGAATGATTACCTTGATCATCCTTCGTCGTCATCTCCACTCATGAATATGGTCAGAGATATGCATGGAGTAAATTTGACGAAGGGAGGTCAAGAGTTCAGTACCCGTCTCGTAGCGAATAGGTAGTTGAAAGTGCATGAGGAAAGACATGGCAAGGGAGTTGAAATCATGAAAAGAAGCACGTGGTAGTTCAATATACCACTTTGTTGCAGAGCCAGTAAGTGTTCATTGGAAAAGACGCAAACATATAGAATCATCCATGAGGGAGTTTGATGAACACCACAAATTGAAAGTCATCACATGGTTATTTGGATCTTCACCAAATTTTCCGTCAAATTTTGGAATATCAAAAGGAAGTTTAGCTGGAATAACTAACCAAACCAGTGAATAAAAAATAGGATCATTAGTTAACCGAGAAAAGTCTGGGAGATCCAGAGTTGCAAGGAAAGGTAGTTGTCGGTTAATTTTTGGATGATATTGGTGTGCCATATGAACACCAGTAGGACCATAAACTAGGTTAGGTGGATAGTTGTAACCAGTAGGTCCTCCTACATATGGTTTTTGTTGACCAGGATAAACAGGATTCGATGATGGCTGAGAAACATTTGCATAACCCTGTGGGTTCTGAGCATTATAAGTTTGGCGATTTTCTTTCCCGGAAAGAGGATGAACATTGTGCCCTTGAGGAGGGTAAGGAGTAGGTCCCGAAGGAAGATACACATTATACCCATGGGGAGGATAAGGTTTCTGTCCTTGAGGACTCCAGGTGGTGTTTGGGATGTCGCCTGAATAAGGTTGTCCACAAGACGGTCCATAAGGAATAGGATTTGATACTCCTCCTTGTGGGTAATTATGATATGAGTGCCCCCTAACATGGGGTTGGGTAAATGTGCCTCCGGAAGATACTCCCCAGGATTGTGGAAGGTTTCTAGCAAACGAAGGTTTCCCCCCTGCCAGCGGTGGATTAACGACGGGGGTATGACTAGCAAAGGGAGGTTGCCCTCTAGGAAGAACATGAAAAGGGAGTTGTTCCCCAGGAGGGGTAGACCCGCCATAGGATGGTGGTCTTCCAGGAGGGACAAGTCCGCTAGATGGTGGTTTCCCTCCAGTCGGTTGTATTTGGTTGGCAAGGGTCTGCATTCTTGGGTGAAAAGATGTCCCAGCAGGATCGTGCAGAACATGTGGAGTTATAGAGTGAAAGTTTGTAAAAGAGGGGGTAGGGATCGAAGTGCCTTGGGAATGAGTAGAGGTGATGAGTCCAGCATTATGATAGACTTGTGTTGACGCAACAGTAGGTTTAATGACCTGATCAATGGGGTGATTCATCGTTTGACTAGATGGCCCACTTTCAACGGGAGGGTCATGAGGATTAAAGGGTTGTCGAAAGGATTCAAAATGCTCATAGAGATCGCGTCCTAATGAAGTCCTCCATACAGAACAAGCAGTTGTGGGATTTGTATGTACTACAGTGGTAGGACGAACATGAGTCCTATACTCATCATCAAAGGTTGGTTTTGTGGATCCCATATATGCTTTGGTAAAATCTCTCTCAGGTAACTGTGGGACCTCTTCGTCTATGACGTTCTCAAGGGAGTCTAAACGAAGAAAAAGTGGTTCGAGAGGGCTTACCGACACAGATGTAGTGCGAGGAGTGGGATTCTCAACCGTAACCAAAGAACCTTCTAAATTTTCTAACAGAGGATCAACAACACTCCCAGCATCAGATTGATTTTCTACCTCTCCACGGTAGTTATCTTTTGGAGGGTTAGGAGATAAGGGTTGGTATAATTCTGGAGGTCGCCCTTGCATCCTACGCGATCGACAAAGACATTTATCGTCTACAGGCTCAATTTTGGAGGATAAAAATACACGCTAAAAATCTTGGGCCAACTAACAAAAGGAAACAACATACACTAATAAAATCTAGGAATCAAAACCAAGCAAACAAAACTTCTCTCGATGATCGTACTAGTTGGTGATGAAACCCAACGTCGCGTGATCAAGTCAAGAAGGGGCTAGGATATGGTGGAACATTTACAATGGAGACCTACTTAACGGAATTTCACCTTGGTGCAAGCTTCCACGCAGTAATTGTGGATTTACCCTCCAAGGAGACCGAATGAGTTTGACCAATGTCTGTTCGAGGTACAGTGAGACTTCCCTTCATCGTCACCTCATGTAAGTACCTAAATATTATGGAAACTAAGGACACCAACTCGCAGTCATCCCTTGGGCAGGTACAGTCGACAGTCTGATCCGAACGTATGGGCAGGATAACAAGTCCGAAATCAACTCGAGAGGCTCCCACACATAATCTTGGGTATACCTTCAAGTGACCCCCAATATACGATCTGACCACTACAAACAGTTGAACCACAGAGGGATAATCTCCGTAACTCACCCGAATGCGACCTCGTGCGTAACCCTTGTGTGAGAGGGGGATCCCAAAAAGCCTATACGACAATTGGATTTGACTCTCCCTATCTCAGGATGCTAATGTTCGTTTTGAAAACTTTGGAGAGTTGTACTCACAGCCTAATCCAAATTGCTTATCCTGGTCTAATGTTGGTGGAAGATCCTAAAAACAAAAATGTTCTAGATAATTTTTAATTAGCCTTCATTTTGCAGTTGTTCTTTACTCAAAGGGTGTATGACAATGAAACTGATGGTATGATGACTCAATTCCCAAAAAATGCACAAGAAGATGATAAGCAGTTTTTTCTTTCGATGAATGGCTATTTAAGGGAAAGAGAAAAGTTGTTTTCACTATCAAAAACTAATATGCAATGTCCTCAATCAATTTGTTTCTCACTCAAATCCAATGCAATGCTAAAAATTTCAGAAATTCCTTCTAATATCCAAACCAATCACTAAAATATGTCCTTTTTCTTATATGTGAATGATAATCAGATGTAAAACTTCTAAATTTCAATCAGACTTCAGGATTAATCAAATAGAAGCAAACCTCACACGAAACAAAAAATACACTCTCGTCGTGAAATAGACAAGAAGGACAAAGATAACCAAATTTGCAAAAAAGAACCAAAAAACCTCAAACAAAAGAGAAATGATGGAAAATTGACCTCAAAGATCAAATGAAAAGGTTCACAGACCTTTGGATTTCCTCACAAAAGTTTTCACTCAGTCAAATAAAGGAGAAGAAAACAACAAGTTAACTCTAGGTCATCAAAGACAAAGAGTGGCTTCAAGGAAAGGAAAGAAAATGTCACAATCCCAAACAAAAGAGGATTAATTCTCATAAATAAGGTGTTTGAAAGGCAATACCAAGATGGACTGAGAGTATGAGACCCTGAGCAAGTGCCAAAACCAAGAAATAGCTTCAGAAGATGAAAATTCTAGAGAATTTCTCACAAAAATGGGGTAGCGCTTTGGTGTAAGGGGTACCAGAGCGTTCCAACACTTTGTGTAAGACCGCCATGGAGTGTTGGCACTCTGCTAGCAAGGGCAGGAGAGCGCTCTGCTGCAAAATCTCAGAAAAATGCCCAGAAACTCAAAAAATCAAGGAAATTTAGTCAATCAAGGTGATCATGATGACATAAAGAGGCAATCAAACAAATCTAAGAATAAAAAAGACAATATGGAGAAGGACAAGTGACTGGGAAAAGGGCCAAAACAAGATTTTGGAAAGGAAACAAAAATCAGAGCTCCTCCCCAGTGGAGTCGCCAATTTTTGTTGTAGGTGAATCCCCTTGTGGACAAGTGGATTCCCTCTTGGTCACTAGACTCCTAAGGCCAAGACAGAAAAGTGATTAACATGGACACTGACTTCCTTTAATATCTAATCAAGCTAATAAATTAAAGAGAAGGAGAAAGACATGTACCTTACTAGCGACGTTTGTCCTTGTAAAGTCCTGGCTAAGCTTTGATCTTGAGCTCCCTGATAGGTCCTGTAAAACAAAAAAAGGTACAAAAGACTTCCTACTCTACTGAGATTATCTCAAACATAGATCCATCTACTGTATACAAGCTCATATGGAACAAGCATAAGTTTGAAAGAAACAGGCCAAGCATTGATTATTAATGAGAACAAGTAAAAGTACTTACAATCCTTTGGATGAAGGTGCAACAACTCCTTCCAGTTCTCCTTGTCCAACCCCTTTGCTCAAGTAATATCCACTTATTGATTTGATGACATCTCACTCGTGATATCATAAGTTTGATGTAATTCTCAATCTATATCCTTGTTTTCTGTATGTTGCCTATGAGATCATAGGTTTCATACCTCCAATATTTTTCATGTACCTTTCACCATGAGAATGCCTCCTTATATAACCTTGGAGAGGCCCAACCACTTGAGAGATCTTTGGGATAAGTTGAGGATTCCTCTCCTTTAGTTGTGGATATTTCCTAGGATCATGCCTTGACCCAAGATTCGAACCCAACTATCTTTAGATATTGAGGGGATTGTCCCCTGATTTCCTCCAACAAACCAAATTTCACCCAAAAAGGAGTAGTGCTCCCTCAAAAGGGGCACAGAGCGTTGGAATGATTCTCTGTAAGGGAGTACAGAGTGCCAGCACTCCTTGTCAGTAGGTAGGGGAGCACTCCTTCCCAAAATTGATGTTTTAGTGGCTTTTTCCAATGGCACAAGGTTTGTACTCTTCTGTCAATTGATTTTCCTTCTTCAAACTAGTCTTTGAGGTGTCTTAGTGTCCGTATGATGTCGTCAAGGAGACGACATAGGTAGTGTGATGTTTGTGACACTAGCGACACTTGCAACCAACATGTGACACTTGCAATATTTATAATGACGACATTTAGCCATCATTGCAATGAGTAATTTTGATGTGTAACACTAACCTTTCTGGTTATTCCAAATACATCTCCTTATCCAAAAAAATCCATGTAAAATTGTTTTAACATCTAGCTGCAATAACTCAATATAAAGTAACACAACTAGTGCTAACACAACATTAATAGAAACATGCTTAACAACTGGTGAGAAAAATTCATGGAAATCAATACCTTCCAAATACCCTTCTGCTACCAATTATGCTTTTACATTTCATCTTTTACTATGTATAATTTATGAGAGGAGATTCATCAAACATTGTATCTATGTAGGATCCCACAATTTGTATCCCTTAACACCATCACCATAACCAACAAATATCTACATGTTTGATATGGGTCCTACTTAAAACTTTGATAAGAGCATAAACATCACAACCAAAAATTTCACATTTGAGTAATCACCAAATGACCTATTCATACCTCTTATGGAATATTACAGTCTTTTGCAACTGATGGTGACCGATTTACCAGATAGCACAATCGCTTATGCCCACAACTCTTGTGGCAACTTGGCATTACTAAACATGCCCCTTCAATCCCAACTTCCTTGCAATATTTTCCAAATTCTAAGTATGTGAACCTGCCTCCATCATCTGTTCTCAAACACTTGATTGACCTGCAAGTACTCTTTTCACCACAAATCTATTAACATATCATATTTTCTATAGAGAAATATAGAGCCACCTTTCTAACCTGGATGCCTTATGCTCCACCTCAAAATTTTCATTTGAAACCTTGACAAATTCTGGTCAAGTCGGCCCAAGTGAACCTTTGTTGCTCACCTCCATGTACCTTATGATGGAGTCTCAGTGCTCCACCTTGACATGAACATTCCCTTGACCCAATCCGACCAAGTAAGCCTTCACCGCTCACCTCCAAGCCCATTTACAATGGATTATTCTAAGATCTTTTCATTACATGCAATCCATGGGATCTAAAACCACGGGCTATCAAAAAAAATGTGGCCGAAACCACAACTCTTGACCTAAATTTTTCCCCCTTTCCCATGACCAAAATTGGCCAAAATTCCCTCGAAGTCAAGGTATCTGGGAATATTGCATGCTCCCCTTTATCGCCTAGGTCTACATCTAGACTTTACCGGTGAAATTTTAAACATGGGGTACGCATGCCTAACTAGGTCTTAAAGTCGTATTCCCATTTACATTAAAATAAATAATTCTACAACTCCAAAGTAAATAGTTTTTTTCTTTCTTTCATGGTGACTCCACCATCACTACTCTTGATGTTGCTAACAAATCCACAATTCGAAGCTAATTTTACCATTAAATTATTTATTTATTTTTTTCAACCTCGAATTTCGCATTTGTCATCTTTGTCATCAGTTCTCTACATACGTGCTCCCTCCAAATGTCTATTTGAATATTTGATTTTTGCTCCCTCCAAATGTCTATTTGAAAAATTGATTTTTGAATATATATATATATATATATATATATATATATATATATACACTTTGAAATTAACT
The DNA here is from genome assembly GCA_000966675.3 of Picea glauca. NCBI lineage: Eukaryota > Viridiplantae > Streptophyta > Pinopsida > Pinales > Pinaceae > Picea > Picea glauca. The sequence goes on along the minus strand of JZKD02S2204269.1, from coordinate 160,330 downwards.
TTGCATACTTCAAACTTCAAAATAAATAAAATATATATATTTCTGCCACAAAAAACTTCAAACTCTGTGACATCCACAATACTTGGTCTCTTATTATTTATTTTATGGAAGTTTGAAGGTATATATATATATATATATATATATATATATCAAAC
>JZKD02S2204269.1:127012-160056 GCA_000966675.3 Picea glauca | reverse complement strand
GAATCTTTTGAATAATTAAAAAAAAAAAAAAATCTCTCCAATAAAATATTTTAACCCACCCTCTTAATTTTTTTAAAAACATATATTTCTTTTTCAAAATATCTATTTTTTGCTCCACAAAAAATAAATGGGCAGACTTTTATTTTTAAAATCAACAATTTTTAAACTTTGTACCTGCACGGTTTCCAATCTCAATGGTCTTTACAAGAGTTTGCAACCTGTCGGCCACCAAAAATGGGGTGACTCTTTCCCTAAACCTGGCAGCCAAATTTGGTTGCTTCCATAGGGGTTCTAAAAACAACTCCTTAAGTGGCACCCTCGTTCTTCCTTCCTTCCAGTACTCAAGCAACACATGATGTAACACACATGACCCCTTAGTGGATTTCTTAGGGATGGGGCCTCAAAATTTCGTTCTCCTCAAGTGATCAAATCCTTCATTCGAGGTGTCTACTACACTCCATTCATCCATAGTTTTCTAGCCACGGTCTCCACGCTCAAAACCGAGTCCAGAACCGACGGATATACCTCTCTGAAGTTATTTGGGCGATTATTGGTTGAGGGCCATGTGTCTACCACATGGATCCACCTCACACATACTATCTCCAAGTTCCTTCCTCCACGATGGATAGCTATCCACAGTCTGATCTCATGACTGGACTTACTCCCTTCCTCCTAGTCAACTGTGGAGGGGTTCGGCGATTCGAGGCTTACCACCTATTTACTATCAACGCACAAGACCGCCCGGAGTTTCGAACCTCTGAAGTCCCATAAGCACACTATGTGGCTTCGGCTTCCAGACCGTTTCGGTCTCCCTACCATTCTACATCCCAGACCCTCTAGAGTCCCGAACCCCGGACTCTCGGAGTCCTTGTCACTTCGCCAACTGAGTTGGCTAGGTGAACATGTATCATGAACTGACACGTAGGAGGGGTCAAGGTGACACATGTTACATTTCCAATGGGTCTATAGGGTGTGTGCTGCACATGAATCTGTGTGACATGTGGCACGTCATCTGGGTTCCATGTCACCCTAGGGGCATCACTGCACCATGTCACCCCTGGACCAACAGGCTTCTAACACTCCTCATATATCACGGTCGAGATCAGGCCACGTAGATCTATAAATCTACAGCTCGAGTTACCTTGGGGATTCATTGTTCGAGAGTGTTACGATTCAAACTCCTCTTATCTTTCGAAGTGCACAATCTCTGAAAAAATGGGGATAGCACCATGCATCCCTGATATATCAACGGTTGGGAAGGGACCCGAAGGATCCCTCGATCTACGGTTCTGAGTCCTTCGCGGCTCCGACCTTCGGGGTTTAGGATCCCAATCTAGTTGATCAGACAGGTCCACCTAACCACCTGGGGAACCTCCTAACGTCGGTCAACCTTACGGGAAACCGAGTTTCCTGGTTACCTTTGACCAGTATAAGGCTGGTAAGGTTGGTCATACTCTGAAGTCTCGGACTTTCGAAGCTCCGAAGCTAAGGGGACATAGCTTCCTTAGGATTAGCCCAATGTTCCTAGGTATTGTTCATATGGGTCCTTTCGAACGGATCTCATTCGCTCGTCTTCCAAATGAAGGGACCTCCCCCTTTTTTAAGGCTTCCACTTCACTATCCTTCCTGAGATTTTACCATGAAATGGTTAAGGACTTGGGTCTGGAATTTTGGTTGCACAACAAGGGGTCTGGAAGAGGCATCCTCTTCATATGGACAGGTTCAGGTTGTCATGATATCTCCTATCTCGACAGTCTTACAATCTTATGTCCCAGGAAGCCTCGGGAGCTAACTTGGGCATACAAACTATTGGTCAAAAGTGTAAGTTTACAAAAATAAGGGGGCATACACATATCATAACCATTCCACACACAAAACATTTATAAATACACATATGTATAAATCCAAGCATTCATCCATTAATCCAATTCAACAAATAGAACAGGGAAAATACTTATCGGAACCAGATAACGTGAAACGACTGTTGAAAGGGGTGTCAGTTTCCACCCAACCATAGGCTCAGTCACTCCTAACGGATTTACGACTAGCCACCCCTGAGCTAGACCACGATGTTCTGCGATAAAATCATTTCTTCCGGCTCAGCGACAGTAGGGACAGAGGTTACTCTCCTCCTCTCGCAGGATCTTGGCAATGGTTTACATGATACTGAGCAAGGAGGACCAACCCCATTTATCAGCTCGTATCATAACTCTGTTAGCCATCTCCCTGCAACCAGAACACTTATTTTCCTTTTCAATTCTTCCTTGAACCCGATAGCTTAACCTCTCATCTCCGCACTCTTCGCAAGTCTTCCTCTGCTCACTACACCTTCCTTTCGTGCCTCTTTCAGCAAGGTTGTGTGTGGCTCGAATTCCCATCCTGTGGTCAGGTCTGGAATCCTTACAGATGGGTGCTTTGCCCCATCCCCTCATTAACTCTTGAGGATGTCTTCCCACCTACCAACCTAACTGTAATTCATTTATGGGTCAGAGGATTGTTCTGGTCCTAAGCAATTAAATCCAGTAAGGTACTGGTTTGGTGAAGGTTAACGCAACCATTCCATGTCCCCTTCACCATCTATTTTCATAGAATTTTTGGTCTTTCTTAGTACACCCCCCTTCCAACATTCATGCAACACTTATCCATTTTCTATTAAATAAACAAAATTACATTCATTGACCTTTATACAAAGGTCTATCGAATGAAACATTCACACACATTGAGTTTTCCATAGTCTCTTGGCCATTATAGTTATATTTATAAACTGGGGGAAACATGGTGTTACAATTCCCTCGCCCTTAAAGGAACATCATCCTCGATGTTCTACCTGTCAACATGCTCTATATATACATGGGCCTGTAATGCCATGTAAACATTATGTAATGCATGTAATGCATCAAGGATCTCTTCATGGGCCTAACTCTGAGATAGACATGGTCTCCTGTCTTGAACTCTCTGGGAGTTCTCTTTATGTCGGTGTAACTTTTATGTCTATCCTAAGCAATTTTCAGATTTTGCTTTATCTTAATCACTTTTTGTTCCATTTCTTTCAGCATGTCGGGTCAAATTGTAATTATGTCCATTGGCTTACTCCATCTGACTAGAGTCTTTCACTGTCTACCATAGAGGGCTTCGAAATGGCTCATCTTCAGTGACTCTTGGTAACCATTGTTGTAGGCAAATTCTACAAATGGTAGGTAGTCTTCCCACTTCTTAGGCTGATGCATTACATGCATTCTTAGCGTGTCTTCTAATATTCAGTTTACTCTTTCTGTCTATCCATCAGTTTGAGGGTGATATGTTGTGTTAAACAACAATTTAGTCTCAAAACCAGCCATCAAGGATCTCCAAAAGCTTGAAGTGAATTTTGTGTCTTTTTCAGATACAATCTCCCTATGCATGCCATGCAATCTGAATATCTCCTTCACGGAGATGTTGGCAACATCTATTTATTTGCAAGTTTATTTGATAGGAATGAAGTGAGTGAACTTGCTCAATTTTTCCACCACTACCATGATGGCATCATTCTATTTGGCCGATTTTGGTAATCCGGTGATGAAATCCATGGATATGGTCTCCCATTTCCATTCTGGAATTGGTAGAGGTTGCAACAAACCGGCTAGGTGTCGGTGTTCTTTCTTAACTTGCTGGCATTCTAGACACTTAGCTAAATAATCAACTATGTCCTTTTTCAATCCATTCCAATAGAATTGTTTTCTAGTGACCGTAATCATTTTCTGATAACCTGGATGAACAGTGTATGGTCTCTTGTGAAGTTAGTCCATTATGAACCTCTTCAAGTCATCACAACTTGGAATATACAATATGTTTCTATAAGTCAGTAGACCTTCGTCCAACATCTGATAGCCTTCATACTTTAGCCATGTGGGATCTTGCTTTAGATACGATGTCACGGTCTTGACGAATGCATCTGTTTCTTGTGCATTCCTGACTCTTTCCCTAACATCCATTTCACATGTGCTCACCGTTGCTAGGTGAATCGTTTTCATACTTCTGCTAAGGTCATCAACCACCCTATTTTCCTTTCCTTTGATGTGTTCGATTTCGAAATCAAACTCACTAAGGAGAGCCATCCACCTAGATTTTCTAGCATCGAGTTTTGGTTGATCAAATAGGTGCCTCAACCCACATTGGTCTGTCATTGGTATAAATCTCCTACCCAGGAGGTAATGCCTCCACATTTGTAAAGCATGCACTATGGAAACCAACTCTAGATCATGGGTCACATAATTGATTTCACTCTCATTCAATTTTCTGGATTCGTAGCAAACTACACGTCCTTATTGCATAAGGACTCCTCTGTGTCCTTCCTTGCATGCATCTGTACACATGAGGAAATCAATATCAGGGTCTGCGATATTCAACATAGGTGCATGGGTCAGAAGGTATTTTAGTGCCTGAAATATTTCTTCACATTTCGATGTCCAAATGAATTTAACCCCCTTTTTTCTGAAGGGCAGTGATTGGACAACCAATCTTAGAAAATCCTTTTATGAACCTTCTATAGTATCATGCTAAGCCCATAAAGGATATGATATTAGATCATACATCCTTTGGGGTAGGCCTTTCCATAATATACCTGATCTTGTTAGGGTCTACTCCCACTCCTTATTTAGAAATAACATGGCCTAAGTAATGGACTTGCTTCTAGAAAACGTCACACTTGCTAAACTTAGCATAGAGTTGATGCTCTCTTAGTACTTGAAGTACCAATCTAAGATGTTCTTCATGCTTCTCCATGTTCTTGGAGTAGATTAGGATAGCATCGATGAATACCAATACAAACATGTCTAGGAATTTGTTGAGTACATTATTCATCAAGCACATAAAAGTGGTGAGGGCATTGGTTAACCCAAATGGCACCACCACAAATTCATAGTGACCATACCTTGTCCTGAAGGTTGTTTTGTGGATGTCTTTATCCTTGATTCGGACTTGATGATATATAGACCTTAAATCAATCTTTGAGAACATGGAAGCACCCCCTAATTGGTTGAACAAGTCATCGATTCTTGGTAAGGGGTACTTTTTCTTTATGGTTGTGTTATTGAGTTGTCTATAATATATGCACAGTCGGAGTGTGCCATCTTTCTTCTTCACAAACAAGACTAGTGCTCCCCATGGATACACACTAGGTCAGATGTATCCTTTATCCATCATTTCATTTAGTTGTATCTTGAGCTCAACTATCTCGGGTGTACTCATCCTATAGGGTGTCCTAGACATTGGCACTGCTCCTGGTTCAAGCTCTATGGAGAAATCAATGTCTCTTCTTAGAGGTAGACCTGGTACCTCTTCTGGAAACACATCTCTATACTCTCTTAATATGGGGTGGTCCTCTAAGTTTGGGTTGTCATCCTCAACAGATTCTAACACCTATATTGCATATAGAGGATATCCCTTTCTCAAATACTTTTTCATTTGAAGGGATGATATTCGTCTCACTGAGACAGGCTTTTGAATCCCTTGGAGGGTTATTTTTCTCCCTTCTTGATTTACACATTCTAGGTTTTTATTGTAACAATCCAAGTTAGTTTTATATGCATCTAGCCAGTCCATACCAATCAACAGGTCATAAGATCCTAGAGGAAGTATGTTAAGGGTAGCTTGGGTGGGCAATCCATCCATAATGAATTGGCAAACTAGTATGACCTCTACTACTTTTCTTTTGGTGTCAATGGCTAGTTGTACTAACCATGGATTAACATGCATAATTGGTTGTAGTTTACACTTATTAACAGTCTGAGGGGCCACATAAGTCAAATTAGAACCAGGTTCAATTAAAATAGAAATTAGATGGTTGGCGATCATACCTTCCATCTCCACCACTGAAGCTTGGTGGTCGACTTGTTTATTATCCATGGCTGCATAAATATGTGGCATACTCCTAGCCACATAATTGATGGTGGTATCTTCTTGGATGTTGTAAACTCACCTACTATTGTTTTTTCTGTGTGGACAGTCCCTTAGTAGATGTTCTTCTCCACAAACCCAACATTTCAAGGGTTCCTTCTTTGGGCTATCAGTCTTCCCTGGGGTTGCTCCAAAAGGTTTATTTCCACTCTAGGAGGGGAAATTCTACTAATATACACTTCTAGTAGGAAGTCTTATCCTAGAGTCCTTCCTATATTTCTTAAATCTTGAGGATTTGGACCCCTTTTTATTGAATCCCAAACTACTATTTTTCTTCCAGTCCTTGAGAGGTTCTGTCAGACTCTCGAACTGTTCATAACAGTACCTTGCCTTCTAGATAGTGTCTTCTAAGGTCTTTGGCTCGTCAAACTCAATCCTATTCCGATAGGTCTGAGGTAACCCACTAATAAATCGTTGTACTTTCACCTTTTCATCCTTTATGTAGGGTACACACCTCAGTAGCTCAAGGAATTTATTGACATATTCCTCTATGATAAGTTTTCCTGGCTTGAGTTCATAGAACTCTTTAGTCTTCTCATCAAAGTATTTTTCTGACAGAAACTTCTTCTTGAAGTGTTTCTCAAACTGTTTCCATGATAAGTCCTCTTCATGGATTCCTTTCACATTCTTAAGGTCTTCCCACCAAATGGAAGCTTTTCCATTCAGGTTGAAGATGGTTATTCAAGCCTTCAAGTTTTAAGAGTAGTCATGGACTCCGAAGTACTTCTTTAAACTAAGCAGCCAAGCTTCTGCCTCTTCACCTTTTTTAATCTCACCATCGAAAGATGGTGGTCTAGCTTTCTTGAACTCTTCAGGATCATGGATTTTAAAATGCTTTCACTTCTTTCCTTTCTTTTGAGACCGGGAGTTAGTTTTTATACTAGAATATCCCTCGGAGTTGCCTGTTTCCTCTCCAGAAGACTCTCCAGATGAGTGTCCCCTACCTTCGGGCTAGGCCTTCCTCGAGGTACTTCTCCTAGTGTGGCCACTTATCGGACCATGTTTTTGTATCTCAGGTGGACTTTGACTTATCTTCGTATGTCGTTGGTCCACATGACTAGTTGCGGGTCCATGTTGTAGCTGCCTCTGTATGTCGAATAGACTCTGTAGTAAGACTGCATTAATTTCTGTTTGTTTTTATTTCTCTTTTATCAATCTCTCGTTGTCGTCCTTGAAGCTTTGTAATTCAACCATGAGGCTCCTTACAGTTTCATCTAAATTCGGAGGGGTCTCCACCGCCCTCCTCTCGTCAGATTCTTTGTATTGATTATGGGATCCATCGCCCACCTCATGGTGCATCACCATCCTTTATGCTTGTAGTTTTCCCGCGGTTTACTGACTGCTTGAGTGCTGAAAAAACACTTGTTGTTAGAGAACAATCTATTAGTTCATGAACAACACATGGTTCATATTTTTTAAATACACACACAGTAGAAAGCTTCCATTCTTTTATTCAGTAAGGTTTTGACCATACTATTTAGGAAATAGGTAAGGTAGGGCGTCACCCTTAAAGTTCTTTAAATATGGTTTTTACGCAACTCATCCATGAGCCCAAGCAGGCCAAGTGATGTAACCATGCTCTGATACCAATTTGTAACACACTCGAACCCTGAGTGGCTTTCCTAGGGATGGGGCCTCAAAATTTCATTCTCCTTATGTGATCAAATCCTTCATTCAAGTTTTCTACTACACTTTTTTCATCCAAAGTTTTCCAGCCATGGTCTCCATGCTCAAAACTGAGTCCAGAACCGACGGATATACCTCTCTGAAGTTATTTGGACATTTAATTGTTGAGGGCCACGTGGATCCACCTCACACATACTATCTCCAAGTTTCTTCCTCCATGGTGGAAAATCATCCACAGTCCGATCTCACGACTGGACTTACTCCCTTCCTCCTAGTCAATTGTGGAGGGGTTCGTCACTTCATGCCTATTTACTATCTGCGCACGAGACCGCCCGGAGTTTCGAACCTCCGAAGTCCCATAAGCGCACCACATGGCTCTGGCTTCCGAACCGTTTCGCTCTCCCTACCATGCTACCTCCCATACCCTTTGGAGTCTCGAACCCTAGACTCCCGGAGTCCTGGTCACTTCGCTAACTGCGTTGGCTAGACGAAGACGTATCAGGAACTGACACATAGGAGGGGTCAAGCTGACACATGTTATGTGTCCAATGGGCCTATAGGGTGTGTTTTGCACACGAATCTGAGTGACACATGGCACGTCATCTAGGGTCCACGTCACCCTGGGGGCGTCATTGCACCACGTCACCCCCCACACCGACATGCTTCTGACACTCCTCAGATCTCAGGGTTGAGATCCGGCCACGTAGATATATAGATCTATGGCTCTGGTTACCTCATGGATTTGTTGTTCGAGAGTGTTGCGATGAAAACTCCTCTTATCTCCCAAAGTTCCCAATCTCCGAACAAAAGGGTCTAGTGCCATGCATCCCCGGTATATCAACGGTTGGGAAGGGACCTGAAGGATCCCTCGATCTATGGTTCTTGAGTCCTTCATGACTCCGGCCTTCGGGGTTTAGGATCCTGGTCTAGTTGATCAGACAGGTCCACCTAACCACCTAAGGAACCGCCTAACATTAGTCAACCTTACGGGAAACTGAGTTTCTCGATTACCTTTGGCCAGTATAAGGCTGGTAAGGTTGGTCATACTCTGAAGTCCCGGACTTTTGGAGCTCCAAAGCCAAGGGACATAGCTTCGTTAGGCTTAGCCGAAGGTTCCTGAATATTGGTCATATGGGTCCTTTCGAATGGATCACGTCCGCTCGTCTTCCAAATGAAGGGACCTCCCCTTTTTTTAAGGCTTCCACTTCACTATCCTTCCTGAGATTTTACCATGAAATGGTTAAGGACTTGGGTTTGAAATTTTGGTCGCATGACAAGGGGTCTGGAAGAGGCATCTTCTTCAGATGGATAGGTTCAGGTTGTCACAATATCTCCTATCTCGACCGTCTTACAAGGTTATGTCCCAGGAAGCCTCAGGAGCTAAGCTGGGCATACAGATTATTGGTCAAAAGTGTAAGTTTATAAAGAGAATGGAGCATACACATATCATAACCATTCCACACACAAAACATTTATAAATACACATATGTATAAATCCAAGCATTCATCCATTATTCCAGTTCAACACATAAAACAGGGAAAATACTTATCAGAACCAGATAACGTGAAGCGACTGCTAAAAGGGGTGCTCGTTTCCACCCAAACATAGGCTCAGTCACTCCTAATGAATTTACAACTAGCCACCCTCGAGCTATACCTCGATGTTTTGCGATAAAATCCTTTCTTTCGGCTCAACGAAAGTAGGGACAGAGGTTACTCTCCTCCTCCCGCAGGATCTTGGACATGGTTTACACAATACCGAGCAAGGAGGACCAGCCCCATTTATCATCTCGTATCATAACTCCGCTAGCCATCTCCCTGCGACCAGAACACTTATTTTCCTTTTCAGTTCTTCCTTGAACCCGAGAGATTAACCTCTTGTCTCTGCACTCTTCGCAGGTCTTCCTCTACCCACCACACCTTCCTTTCTTGCCTCTTTCGACAAGGTTGTGTGTGGCTCGAATTCCCAGCCTGTGGTTAGGTCTGGAAGCCTTACATATGGGTGCTCTCCCCATCCCCTCATTAACTCTTGAGGAGGTCTTCCCACCTACCGTCTTGATTGTAATTCATTTCTGGGTCAGAGGACTGTTCTGGTCCTGAGCAATTAAATCCATTAAGGTACTGGTTTGGTGAAGGTTAACACAACCATTCCAGGTCCCCTTCACCATCTCTTTTCATAGCATTTGTGGTCTTTCTTAGTACATCCCCCTTCCAACAGTCATCTAACACTTATCCATTTTCTAGTAAATAACAGAATTTACATTCATTGACCTTTATACAAAGGTCCATTGAATCAAACATTCACACATATTGAGTTTTCCATGTCTCTTGGCCATCATAGTTATATTTACAAACTGGGGGAAACAAGGTGTTACACCTGCGTTCTTTCTTTGCATGAATGACCAACAACCCAACTCTTTCTCCTTTGTTCTCCTCGGTAGTAACCAACGACCAACAACCATATGCTCTGATAGACTTCTAAAGCATCTCTTTCATCTTCACTCGGATACCCCTTGTTGGTATTTAAGATCCTAAACACAATAATAAGTGCAAGAAATATGACAAAAAGACAAATAAATAACTTAGCTAACACCTGAGATTTACGTGGTAAAACCCTCACAGTGTGTCAAGGAAACATCCACGGGGCAAGGCATCGATGTCTTTGTTATTCAAGATAGGCTTACAATCAGGCTTACCCACCAGCCAAATACGTCTCTCAAGCTTCATAGATATGTATCTATCTTGGAACCGTTACATAGTTAAGAGAACTACCACTAGTTATACAAACTTCCACTGGTTTCGTAAACCAACACCACTAAATATTTACATAAGTAAATTTCAGTTTTGCATTTACTTTTAATTGATTGTCACATTTTAACACAACACAATAGCATTTAACATTAACTCAAAGACTCAATATGGTTGTGAAGTTTGAGATATGGAAAAAGACAAAGTAACTCCAAAAGTGTTTTATAATTTATAATTTCAAAATTAAAGATAATATACCATATTCTATATCTCGTATAAAAGTGATTCTTTCTCTTATTAAGAGTAGGGTTATGACTGAGTACTCAATGTACAATAACATGATAAATAACATGGAAGACAAGAGACTTCCTAAGATTGCTTCAAATTCTATTCAAATTCTATTCAAATCCACCAAGATGGCATACAGATATAAGTCTTGGCTAATCAATGGGAATAAAGGAAGAAGTCACTTTAGAGAATAACAACAATATTAAAAATAGTATTACATCTAAATTGAAAGAGATATTGTGGTGCGATAAAGAATTAGAAGATGTAGGGAGTCCCCATGATAGGGAGTCCCCATGATCCCAGCGGGAACATGATCATTCATTATGCCTAGGGGTTAGGGAGCGTGTCAAACAATCTAGTTGAAGCTTACTCATTGTGGTGTGGACTCATCATTGAAAGGAAATATGAGATCAAGAACTTATCCGTCTTTAGGGATTCACTACTAATCATCAAATTAATAATTACTCAAATGAACCCTAGAAGGAACAAGCTACAAGGCATCGTCTCTAAAATCAAATAGATTTTATCACAATTTGATAAGTTCTCCCTCTTTCATATCAAGAGAGCTCTGAATGGTGAGGCCGATGCGTTGAAAAAATTAGAATCAAATAGGTTTTATCACAATTTGATAAGGTCTCCCTCTTTCATATCAAGGGCGCTATGAATGGTGAGGCCGATGCGTTGAAAAAATTTACAACTTCTTTAAATCTCGAAACTATTGTGTAAAATGGGGGTTCCAACCATGCCATAATCCCCTAAACCTTTGCTTTAACGACCTGTTGTATTTAACATCAAATTTGATTTGTAGTGGGCATTAATGAACATCCAATCCAAGTTTCCTTTATCGAGGATGCATTACTGGAGTAGCAGGTGGAAAGACGTCAAGACCAAGCGGGCCCCCTGCTCTCATTTATGCTGGCATGTTTCACCGCAGGATATCAATGCTATGCAACGGTGTAAATGGTATGGGACTATTCGAGCATGGAATTTCTCAGGGCAATGCACCAACGGTGTTGTTTGGTAGTGGTTGAGCACATTTCTGAAGAGTGATTCCGAGAACAATGTGGGGAGGGTCTGTCGGAGTTTCAAAAAGGTGAGAATAGGAATTATTAGTTGATTTTCCATTGCAGATGGTAGGAAAGGGGAGTGCTTGGTTTCCATTTCAAATCCTCATATGTAATGCCTTTTGGAAATTCACTCTATTTATTTTTTGTCTTCTCTGTGGGGATGTACTTGTGTGATGTAGTGGATATCATAATCTGGAGCGGTGGAATTGGAGTGTCTCTTTTTAATTGGAATCTCAGCTCTTGGTATAGAGAATTAGTGCCCATCCTCTATGTGACAGATATCCAAGTGACAGAGGAAACTTGTGCAGCTATGGCAAGTGAAGATCTTAGAGAATTCAAGCAAATTTTGTGTAAAGACGAGAAAATAATTCAGGCTAATAGCAGCACCTTTCTGGTCATTTCCTCCAAGGTTGTAGAGTTGGAATAGACTAGCATAACCCAAAATGTCAATTACTCAAATCTTCTCCTTCTTTGGAAACACCAAATAGTTTTGTTGGAGGCATAATCCAACAGGTTATGTTCTCTGGTTTTATCATAGTGTGTGGATAATCTCTCCCTTGCTTCCAATAATAATGGAACTCAAAGCTCAAATCAAGTAGGGGGATGAAGATTGAGACAATTTATCATAATCAAGTTTCCATGGAGATTAAAGGTGCAAACCAAGTGCAAGCACTCCTCAAGGAGCAAGTTAGCAGGATAATTTGCACATGTAAACCAATGTGATATATATATACCAGTTAAAAGAATTTAAGATACTATAAGAGATGATTAACCTTAATCTAAAAGATCAAAATTATCTCTCGTTTGGACTAGTTTGGACTAGCATAAAGAAGAAAATCAACATTGTTAAAATAAGAACAAACTCTTTGTTATTTTTGTGACACTAAGAGGATTGAAGTTGAAGCTGAAAAGTACGCCTTCCTAACCTTTTAAGTCTCAAAACCATGGTAATTTAGAAACTCTTCTCTTAAATATTTTCAAAGAAAATTTTAAACCAAACTAAATAATTCCTTATCTTTCTTAAGATCCAATAAACTAAATCTGATTTAAGTAAATATTAATCACCACCATCATTATCATGTTTAATGATTATTTATCATTAACAATTAAATACTTAATATTGAAAATCATATCTTATCATTAATTTATTTTTAAATTCAAAATTAAAACAATCAAAACATTTAAAAAAAATCAAATTTCCAAATATATTACTTAATACTATATTTTCTAAAACATTAACAAAATTGACTATTTTGTAAAACATTAACAAAGTTTAAAACATTAACAAAGTTTAATTGTTTTAATTTTTAAATTCAAAATTAAAACAATCAAAACATTTAAAAAAAATCAAATTTCCAAATATATTACTTAATACTATATTTTCTAAAACATTAACAAAATTGACTATTTTGTAAAACATTAACAAAGTTTAAAACATTAACAAAGTTTAATTGTTTTAATTTTTAAATTCAAAATTAAAACAATCAAAACATTTAAAAAAAATCAAATTTCCAAATATATTACTTAATACTATATTTTCTAAAACATTAACAAAATTGACTATTTTGTAAAACATTAGCAAAGTTTAAAACATTAACAAAGTTTACATGTATCTCATATTAGATGACTCTTCATTGGCCCTAAAGGGTTAGTTGCGCTAATATATAGATAATGTAATGGTTGATTAAGGTCATTTATGTGGTTGACCATATTAATATTATTATGTGTATATAACACTATTTTATCATGTTTGGGTGTATTAACTATGATATTTAGGGTTAGGACTATTCTCAAGTATAACTAAATGATTTTTATTTTACCACTCAGATATTGTTTACAAAAAATTTTCTTATATTTCATGGGTTTTTAGGTTTAAGGAGTTATTATGTATGTGATGGACAAAAACAATAATAGGTAAAAGTTATTGTGTATATATATAATATAATATTAAATATTTTAATAGTTTTTTTATTATTTTTTCTTCTTATATTTCATGGGTTTTTAGGTTTAAGGAGTTAGTATGTATGTGATGGAGAAAAACAATAATAGGTAAAAGTTCTTGTATATATATAATATAATATTAAATATTTTAATATTTTTTTTATTCTTTATAAAATTTCAATTTAATTTTAAGGTCATAATTAAGTTAGATATTAAATTGTTATATGAGATTTTTTTGTTTGTGTGATAAGAGACAAGTTTTTCTTTGAATAAAAAATGTGTGTTCTTAATTATTAAGCTCACTCAAGTTGTATATATATAATGGAGAGTCATTTTTATTTTTACTAGTTGAAAATAATAACATTTTAATATTTTAATTATTTTTCAATTATCAAGTAAATTAATAATACATGGATTTAAAGTTTACAAAATTCTTGCATATGAAAAAATTACAAATGGAAAAATTTATAATTTAATTGTTTATAAATATTAAAGAAGACAATATTTAACAATTAACTTTTTTATAAATATAAAAAGAAAATATATTTTGATGTTGTAATAGATTATATCTGAGTTTAAAATGATGTAAGTTATATAAAGTTTCAATGTTATCTTGGTTAATAAATTCAGTTTCACTACTACATCAAACAACAAGTTGTTGTTTTTATTTTTTAATGAAATTATAGACATTCCAATGGAGTAATAAAATACACTCTAAAATTTAAAAAATCATTTTTGCACTTAGTATATGAATTTCAATATTAAAAGTTTCAACTTATCTAAGTTTTTCCCATAAATTAATGTGTATACATATAATTTAATGATTTTTTTTTTATTTGTGATTTTTTCTGAATAAGAATTTGAATAACTATGTAAATTTGTTTTTTAAATATTTTTTAATTTGATAATTATAAAGAAAATATACTCTCTTTTTTTTCAGGTTACAAAATTTGGGAAAATTCTTAAGTATTTCCTTTTATTTAGAGGATGATACTTCAGGAAAACCCTAAAATTTTCAGAACACAAAATCAATTACAATAATATATTAATTAAGACCTGAACATTTTACTGGCATCCACTCGATACCAAACATTTATTCCAAGGCATCTAATATCAAGATTGCATAATAATCAAGACAAAACCGACACGTGTTAGGTTCCATGGTCTAGCGGTTAGGACATTGGACTCTGAATCCAGTAACCCGAGTTCAAATCTCGGTGGAACCTTCCTTTTTTCGTGAAATCTAATCCATCACACGGCTGACGATTTTTAATCAAATTGAAATCTAATCCATCACACGGCTGACGATTTTTAATCAAATGGTATTATACGTTAATTAACTTCGGAGAAAGATCTGTGTGCGCGTACTCGAGTCTTTAGTTTGTTATCTGCCTCCATGGTTTCACCAACTACCACATCTCAATCTACAGTTGTGGCTTGAGGGGATTTTAACTCATTTATTTCATCAACATGGATATATTGCCGAATTAAATTTCTGTTTTAGGACTTTTACAGAGATATCAAACTTAAGAATGGCTACAATGTTTCTATTTTTTTTAACTTGAACACAAGCAATTAGTTGATATGTCAATAAAAATTTATTTTTTTTAACTGAACACAAGAAATTAGTTGATATGTCAATAAAAAAAAAATTTAACCTGAACATAGACAATTAGTTGATATGCCAATAAAAACCAAGACTCTGCAAATACTCTGACTTCAATGCGATTCTTTTGTACATTGATATCCAACTAAACTAGACCTTTCAAGATGATAAAGGTTGAGACACCATCATGATCCAATGTGACTGAACACAAGCAATTAGTTAATATGCCAATAGAAATCAAGACTCTGCAAATACTCTGATTTCAATGTGACTCCTGTGTAAGTTGATATCTAACTAAACTAGACCTCTCAAGATGATAAAGGTTGAGACACCATCATGGTCCAATGTGGCTGTTCAGTTCTGATGGTAGTGTTCTAGTTCCAAGCAAGTTGATTAAGGTTTTGAGACACCATCATGGTTTAATGTGGCTGTTCAGTTCTGATTGTAGGGCTCTAGTTCCAAAGAAGTTGATTAAGGTTTTGAGACACCATCATGGTTTAATGTGGCTGTTCAGTTATGATTGTATGATTGTAGGGCTCTAGTTCCAAGAAAATTGATAAAGGTTTTGAGACACAATCATGGTCTAATGTGGTTGTTCAGTTCTGATTGTAGTGCTCTAGTTCCAAACAAGTTGATAAAGGTTGAGACACCATCATGTTCCAATGTCATTGTTCAATTCTGATTGCAGTGCTTTAGTTCCAAGCGAATTACTTCACATACACCACATATTCACATATAGTAAAGTGCAATCAACCCAAATCAAAATATTGATGAAAATGCAACCATTCAACATTTAGCATGGCCAAGGATGTGCATGTAGCTAATGCCAAACCTCTTGTCCAAAACAGATTCAAAAGAACTAATTCTTCAGCTCTATGTCCAATGGAACTCACTTCGACTTAGCAATAACATTCCCATTGCAATGCCACCTGTAATCTGAGCTTTAATTTTCAAATATGTAACCCAACACTTCAATTCAAGCATTAATATAGGAATGTTGACGTTGATCTCTATATATGTAGTCTTCCCCATGACTATAATGACATGAATGAAGCCAAAACAGCCGAGAGAGTTAGTGAAGGTGGCAACCTCTCTCATCAACGCCACCAACATTGGAAAATGCAGACATATTTATTCAAAGACTGCAACAAATGAAATGAACCAGCTCGTATAATCAGCCAAAGACCAGCAATCCACAAGGTGCCATGATTGAATATATATGAGGTTGCTAGAGTAATATATCTATCTATTTTGTGGTTGCCTACACATCTCTGTAGGCAACCCCTTCAACGCAGATCAAGCATAAGCCAAACTATTAATTGATTGGAAGGGATGCCAATTAATTGATTGGAAACTATGGATTGTTGCATACAGACCCAACAGTGTTGCGTGCAGCCTTGAACGACCTCCAAGTCCACCCTCACAGCTTGTGTGAAGGCTGGCATTGGTACGAACTATCTCATTGTAGATTTTTGTAACTCATAAGAATTCCTCTTGAGATCATTAATGAAATTATAGGTAGCCATTTAAATGTAAGAAAAGGTTGCTTAATTTTTTTCATAGAATTTTAACGCAAAGAAATTATTAATAATTCAAGCACAATGATTAACATAACTATTGTATAAAGACAGAGTGTTTATCTTAGAAACTCAAATGGGAAAACCAACATTCAATGGTTGCTCAATGCTCTTATTCTAACAATCTATGATTACAATGCAGCTCATGACTATCTCTGCATACTCCCCTCCTTGACCAAAAGACCCTTTGAAAGTTACAAGGAGATATAAGAAAGCTAAGGGGTAATAGAAAGGCTAAGAGACTAGCCCTTTAGTTTCCATTCCTCTCTCTCTTCCTTTCCTATTTTCATTTTTCTATTTTATTTTACATGTACTAAGTCTTACAACCATTCACTTGTTCGGATCCACTTTGGATCAATCACAAAGATCTCATGTTGTTGAATTTCCTTATTCTACAACAAAGTTCTATGGTGTAGAGGTTCATTGCTCAATGGAGCATGAAGAACAACAAGATGGAGGTGTCTAATCTTGAAGTAAACTTCTCTCTCCAATAGGTTATTTGAAGAAATCCAGTAATGGAAAATCACGATTTTGATAATGAAATTCTATAATTTCACAAATTCTAACACTGCAAATGGGTTTGTAAAACCATTATAATTAGAACAACTCCATATTGCAATTACATTGATTAAAACTTGTAATTCCAACAAATTCGTCAAAAATCGTGCGGAAATTATAAAGAAAAATTTGTTGAAAACTAAGAACCATTTACTACAATATTAACCTACTCCCTAATATTATTGGGATGGTGCTACACCTCTTAGTGATGGGATTCCTATTGGGTCCTTGAAAATTTCACTAAGTTCCTTGAGAACGGTATTGCATTGTTTTTGTCACATTGGTTGTTGACAAAGGAAACCTTTACCAACGTAATAGTTGTCTATGTGGATAACTATCAATGCAAGAAATTTCTAGGTGTGGCTAACTATCAACGTAATAGTCATCTATGTGGATAACTATCAATGCAAGAAATTTCTAGGTGTGGCTAACTATCAATAGATAACTTGTTTGTGATGTAAGTACAATGTTCCAAGGTATGAAAATGCAATGGTGTTCCCACAAGTATGATTGTCCCTTAACCCCTCACACAATGTATAGAGGTGTTATGTCACAAGTAACTTTGTCCTTTCATGTACAAATGTGTATTAGAATCTGCATTGTTACATACAGTGCTTTACTTGACATTGAATCAATCAATGTTGTAACAGTGTGAGTGTGGAGTAGTCACAAACATGAGTAATTGAAAAACAACCATGGAGATCAGAGTCTATGATAAAATGAAGAGGAGGTTAATGAACCCATCATCTAAACCAATCAATGTTGTAATGTTGTGAGTGTGGAGTGATCACAAGCATGAGTCAATGAAAAAAAGTTGTGGAGATCAAAGTCTACAATGGAATGAATAGGATGTTAATGAACCTACATTCTAAGAGTGAATAACACACCTTTTTCCTCCTCCAATTCCATTGGGGGAATTCAAAGTCTATATATACATTGTGAGATTGTTGGCTCTTGAGGATTGAGGGTTTGAGACTACAACTTCTTTGGATGTTTGGATGTGATGTCTAGGGATCAGAAATGTCATGCCAGAAGATCTTTGTGTGTATAACACTCATCCAAACAGAGTTTATAGTGAGGAACTCAAACATATATTTGATGCACTCTTGTAATTTTCCTGGATCATGGAGGACTAGGTTGAGTTCTAATACTTTGATAAATAGATGAGCCACAAGATCATAACAAAAAAGATTTCAACTTTCTTTTTCTTTTCTTTTCCAGGTTACAACAGGGTTCAAAGCCATTACAACAATATTGATCTGGATTTTATGAGCAGAACAAAAAGGAATACAGATTATTATTATTCTTAACACAAAGACACAAGAATAACATAGATACAGTAAAATTGGTTTCTATTCAATAAGAAAATGTGTTGAAACTGTAAAATGCAGCGAAAAACAAGCTTGCTAGAATGGTGGTGGCTTATCTCTGAGAAGAGATGTAACGGTTGCACTCATTCGCAAAAATATGGTTGCAATGAGGCTCTCCAAGCCTTTTTACAATAAACAGGAATGTCGAAACCCTAGACATCCAAAAACCTAACCCTAGGAGATGAAGCGCCAAAATTCATGTAGGCCCCGTTGGGGTAAGCTAGTACATCAACTTCCCGAAGTCATAACTTTTGCATATGATCTCTATTTTAGGCGCACGATAGCTCGTTGGAAATTTCTATCTGAGGACTACACATGTTTCCTTTAGAATCTAACTCCAATTACATTTTGATTGTGGTGATCCCTAAAAACATTGTTTAGGGCCTTAAAATGGCCTCGGAAGTCAGGGACCCAAAAACTAGGAAAAAACTGCCAAAATGGGCCAGTTGGAATAGGTGGGAGGCCACCGAAATCCATCTGGATCAATCCTACCCCCTTAGGAATCAATTTTCTTGATTGTGTTGAGTGCCCCCATCCGATGAGGAATTTTTTGTTGAATTTGGCCCCGAGTGAGCCACTTGCCTTGGTGTAGAAGTTGTCCCGCTTTGACAACTCGATAAATATGGATCCTTTGATGGTGAGTTCCCTTGACCTATTTGTCCACAATATGATCATTGGATGCATGTTGCATGCAGTCAGGGTTGAGCTATGTTGGTGTCAATTGTTCTGCTATCTTTTAGGTGTCCAATAATGTTGGGAAGTATGGTCGAAGGAGATCCACGTTGAACATTGGGTGCAGGCCAAGGAGAGGGGGAATGTTGAGCTCAAAAGAATTGTCACTCATAGCCTTGGTGATGGTGTAAGGTCCGTAATGGAGTGGGTGAAGCTTCCAATGGGGCCCTGTAAGGTGTTATTTTTGCAAGTGTAACCACACTTTGTCTCCCACCTGAAACTTATGTGGCACCCGGTGTTGATCATGGCATTGCTTGTACTTGGCATTGGACTTCTGTAAAATATCTTGAACATGTTGGTGGATGTGTTGGATCCGCTCAATGAACTGGGAGGCTTTGTCAACTTCAGTTGGATTAGGTGATGAATCGGTCGGGGTGGTTGCAAGAGGTAGTGCAACATCCATGGGACCCAATGGTTGGAAGCCCAACCCAACCTGAAAGGGGCTATGACCGATTGAGCTATGTAGGGATCTGTTGTAGCTATGTTGAAGATAGGGAAGACTCGTATCCCATGTGCGAGGGTTCTTGGAATTGTACATGCACAGTATATGCACGATCATCTGATTGACGACCTCCATTTGGCCATCTGTCTGGGGGTGGAAGGCAGTGGACTTGGTGAGCTTGGTGTCCAGCATTGACCAGAGGCTTGACCAGAATGTGTTGAGGAACTGACTATCTCGATCTGAGACACTAGTTTGTGGGATTCCAAAATGTACCCAGACTCGTTCAAAGAAGAGCTTGGCAGTGGCCTCTGCTATGATGCTCTTCTTGCAGACGACCAGGATCGCCATCTTGGAAAAGTGATCAACAACCACAAAGACACAGTCATTTCCGCTCTTGGTGGACAGAAGGCCCGACATGTAGTCCATTGAGATGGATTCCCATGGATTTTTAGGAGTAGTCAGGGGGGTGTATAGGCCATGTTTCTTAGTGGTCGGTTTTGCAACAGCACAAGTAGTTCAGGACCTAATATACTTGTTGACATCATGTCAAAGTTTCAACCATTAGAAATTCTTTTGCAACACTGCCACTGTCTTTTAAACACTGAAGGGTCCTGCCACCCAACTGTAGTGGGATTCCCAAATTAGCTTTGCTTGCTTTCTTTATGGAATGCAAAGATGGCCCAATCAACACAATAGCTTGTCCTGAAGATGGAAATTACAAACAATTGAGTTTGCGCCCAACATTTGGTATGTGTTGGTGAAGTCAAGGTCTGTCTCATAGAGGTTGGGCCATCCGGAGGTCTCGTGACCATAAGAGTCTAGCAGCGTGGTGAGTTTCGTGATTGGAGGTCGGATGAGGCAATCATCAACTCAATTGGTACTGTCTGTTTTATACTTGATTTTGAGGTGGAATTGTTGCAAGTATGTGGACCACTTTTGATGGAAATCATTCTGCAATTTTCCTTGTGTCTACATGAACTGTAGTAGCTTATGATCTGTGTGGATGACTGCCTCCTTCCCGAGAACATTTAGCTAACAGGAAACACTTATAATTGTCATGCCCACATATGTCGCAGCATACATGAAAAATAAACACACACACACACACACATACAATATCATTTCAAAAAAATCACCACAACATTCAGATGCAATTTCATATGAGAAGATAAACCCATTTAAAAATATGAACATTAAAGCACACAATAATTAAAAAGCCTATGAAGGAAACTTATCCTTTATGAAAGTTACCAACTGGGTGCAGGACTCATATGTTTCTACCATCCATAGACTATGTCACTCATAATATTTCAGCGACAGGTCACCCCCAAGCTCGGGCTTAAACTCCATAAGAAAAAGGGTTTATATTGCCAGGCTATGGTCTGATATTCAACAAAAGACTTGGTCCAAGGTGCCGACTGCTACAACTATCCTACAGTCCCTCATTCCCCACATGCATGTCCCACCCCAGGAAGTGTGCCCCTTGTTTTCTCAACAGTCCTTCAGTTTCCCCACTTCCCTTGTGGGGCTCTAGAAACATGTTGGACAAGAAGTCTCAGAGCCCTATATCTAATGCCTAGCACACCAGGAAACAATTCTTAGAAAACTCTCACATGGAGAGAATGCTCACAGGCCTGACAACCCACATCTTCAACAATAAATCTCTAACTTGGAGAGAATTCTCATGTGTCTGATAACCCACCTCTTCGACATCACAAAACTATTACCAAACACAAGGTTAAGCAATGACAATAAGTTACAGCAAAATATGTATTCCTTTGCAGAGGAAGTTTGTCTAAATGATCTAAGAATGAGTTATAATCCCCCTGAATTACACTAAGGCCAACAATATATATTGCATGGTTATAACTGGACACTTTTCACCTTCGGGACTAGCTTTTAGCCACTTGGTGACTCGTTCCCATCCTTTGGAAACTTAGGATAAATATATATCCATAAATTAAACTATTGGAAACATTAATCAAATATTCCCTTGACTTAAGCTCACCCCTTTTTCCTTTTCCGCAGAGTTTATCCCCCTGTCTCATTTCGTCTGAGTTGAGTCTATGCACAATGATGTGATTATATTAACAATCTTGAGGGTGATTATGTTTACAATACAAGCCCACTGGCCTTTTGCAACCAGGCTCACCATCCTCAAAACACAAGCATATATACAAAGGCTCTTTGGCCTCAAAACTGCATGCTTAATCTAGAGTGTGCAAAACTATGAGATGTACGCACACTTCCGTTGGTGCACCATCCTCGCACACATACACATGTGTGCACTACTCTATGAAATGTGCATTCTCTTTCTTTGATGCACAATCCTCGTGCAATCATCAACTATGGAATGTGTGCACAAAACAGAATCTAAGACTTGATACCAATATCTAACCAACTTATATAAATATATATACATTTATATTTATATTTACATTTACAGTTGGGGTTCGGCCTAGGGGTATTACATTCCCCTCCACCTTATTTATGCATTTTCCTCAGTGAATTACATACACATGTATAATCAAAACTTTCAAAAGCCCTAAAAGAGATGTGTATACTATGTTCACATAACATCTTCTTGTTCCCAGGTTGCATCCTCAGGATTGTAACAGGTCCACTGCACCTTTACGAGTCCTACTATGCTATTCTGGAGAGTCTTGACTTTTCAATCCAATACGCACACTGGTTGAACTTGGAAATCACCCTCTTGCTCCACATGAATCACATTCGAATCAATGACATGATTAGCATCAAGTACATAATTTTTAAGGAAGAAAACATGGAATACATTATGAATACGCAAGGATGCAGGTAGAGCCAACATATATGCGACAGGACCAACCCTCTCTAGCATTTAGATTGGCCCACAATATCTTGTTGCTAGCTTAGAGAAATTCCCCAACTTCAGGGAACTTCATCTTGTTTTTACTTTTAGGAGCACATGGTCACACACTTTAAATTCTCTAAAAGTTTGGCCTTTATCTGCACAGCTTTTTTGTCTGTCTTGGGAAGCTTTTAAATTTTCCTTTATTTTTATCATCTGCTCTTCCATTTCCCAAAGCAGATTTGGCCCAACCATTGTGCGATCTATTGGGTTATCCCAACTCATAGGTGTGGTGTACCTTCTACCATGCAGTTCTTCAAATGGACTCATCTTTAAAGATGCTTGATACCCATTGTTGTAAGAAAACTCTACCAAATGCAAGTAATCTTCTCATTTTGATGGTTTATCCATCACATACATCCTTAGCATATCTTATATTACTTGATTTACCCTCTTTGTTTGTCCATACGATTCTGGATGATATGTTGTGCTAAAGTTAAGACTTGTCCCAATTCCTTTGAATAATCCTTTCCAAAAATTGGAAGTGAACTTGGGATCTCTATCAGACACAATTATCTTAGGCACGCCATGCAATTTAGGAATTTCTCTCATGTAGATATCAACAATATTAGTTTCCTTGTAAGTTGACTTCACTGGAACAAAATGGGAAACTTTACTGAGCTTATCTACTATCACCATGATGATGGAATCATGTTGCTTGGATGATCTTGGCAGCTTAGTTATAAAATCCATCGTTATAACTTCCCACTTCCACTTAGGAATGGGCAATGGCTATAGTAAACTAGCTAGGTGTTTGTGCTCAGCCTTGACCTTTTGACACTCAAGGAATCTAACAATTAAATCAACAACATCCTTTTCATGTCTGGCCAATAATATTGCTTCTTAACGGTTGCTAATGTATTTTGATAACTAGGGTGCCCGGCATAAGGCACATTATGAAATTCCTTCAATATTATATTTTTCAAATCTGGTGAGTCAAAAACATAAACTATGTGCCTAAACATGAGAATTTCATCCTCTTTAAACTCATACTCTTCAAGTTTCTGCTACAAAATACCTTCTTGTAATTTTTCTCTTAATTCCTCATAGCGTTGATTTGACTTTGCAGCCTCTATGATTATGTCTCTCAAATCTATCTTGTACATGCTAATGGTCGTAGCATGCATCTCATGCACTCTCTTGTTGAGTACATCAACCACCTTATTCTCCTTACCCTTGATATGGTTTATATCAAATTCATACTCACTGATGAATTCTAACCACCTACTTTGTTTGGCATTTAAACTTGGCTATCCAAACAAATATTCCAGACCACAATGTTTTTTTCTCAACTCAAATCATGTACTAATGAGATAGTGCCTCCACATCTTCAAGGCATGTACTATAGCTTCCAATTATAAATCATGAGTAGCATAGAACCTTTCATGCTCTTTTAATTTTCTTGATTCATAACATATCACATGTACATTCTGACTAAGGACTCTCCCAAGCCATTCTTTACATGCATCTGTGCACACCACAAAGTCTTCATCTGGATCTACAATCCTTAGTATCGACGCACTAGTCAACAAAATTTCCAAGTGTTGGAAACTCCTTTCACAATCCGGAGTCCATTCAAATCACACACCTTTCTTCTGCAAGGATGTGATTGGATGCACAATCTTTGAGAATCCTTTAATAAACCTTATGTAGTACCCTAGTAGTCCTATGAATGATCTCACTTCTGTGACATTGCTTGGTGTTGACCATTCCTCAATGGCTTTTATCTTTGTTGGGTCCACAACTATTCCTTCCTCTGAAATGATATGACCTAAATAATTAATCTTCCTCTGGTAAAATGAGTACTTGCTCATCTTTGCATAAATTTGATGCTCCCTCAATACATGCAACACAATCTTCAAGTTTTGTTCATGTTCTTCTTCGGATTTAGAGTAAATAAGGATGTCATCCAAAAATACGACGATGAACTTATCCAGGTATTCTTTGAAAACTCCATTCATTAAACACCTGAAGACAGTTGGTGCATTTGACAACCCAAATGTCACCACAGTGAACTCATAATGACCATACCTTGTTCTGAAGGAAATATGGCCGATGTATTCATCTATTATTCTCACTTGGTGATAGCCAGATGTAAGGTCAATCTTGGAAAATATCTTTGTGCCCCTTAGTTGATCAAACATGTCATCTATCCTTGGTAAAGGACACTTGTTGTTTATTGTTACTTTGTTCAACTGCCTGAAGTCAATGCAGATTCTCAATGTACCATATTTATTTTTCACAAATAAAATTGGTGCACCCCAAGGTGACACACTGGGGCGTATATACCCCTTATTAAGAAGCTCTTCGAGTTGCATTTGCAATTCCTTCAGCTTTGGTGTACTCATCCTATAAGGAGTCTTGGATACAAGAGTTTCTCCTAGCATCAGATTTATAGAGAAATATATATCTCTTTTCGGTGGCAACCCCATCTTTTCTTTAAATACATCCTCGAATTCTTTTAGTACTGCACATTCTTCAACAGTTGGCACTTTATCCGCGGGTGTCTCCTCCATGTGCGCTGAAAATACTTGACATCCCTTCCTATAGCTTTTCTTCAACCACAAGCTGAAATTTCTCTGCTAGTCACAACTCTTGGAATGCCTTGAACTGTTCTCAAATTTCATTGCTCATTGAGACAAGTAAATGCCTTTATATAACATTCTAGAACAACATGATGTTGGTCCAACCAATCCATACTAATGAGGCAATCATATGAGCCTAAAGGTATGATATTCAAATCAGCTGTTGTGCGCAGTCCATTCATTTCCATTGGACATGCCTTGACCATCTCAATAATTTTCCTTTTTTCCCATGTAGCTAACTACACCAACCAAGGTTTTCCAATCTTGCTTCTCGGCAATTGGAATCCTTCCACCACTTTAGGATCTAGATAATTGTGACTAGATCCTGAGTCAATTAAAATAGCAATGGGTTGGTCATTAATCTTACCTTCCACTTCAATCATGTGCGACTGAAACTCGGCTTTCTTGTTGTCCAGGGTTGCATAAATTCTAGGTACACTTCTACCCATGTCTTCAACTGTTGCAACTTGTTGTACACTAGGTGCAGTCCTCACTTTTTCACCTCTTTGAGGGAAATCTATAAACATATGGTTTTCGTCGCAACCCCAACACTTCATTGGTTGCTACATTGGCCTGGTTTCCATTGCCTCAATCATTTTGGGCTCTTTGGACCTTGGTTTTCCTTGCACAGTATTTCTGAAAAATGGTGGCTTAGTCCCCTTCTTACTCTATTCCACCTTACTTTCCATCTTGTCTTCCCAAGCCTTTTGTAAAGTCAATCTTCCCCTTTGATAATCATGGAGACGTTCCTTATAGTTTCTTCCAATGTGTTTGGATCATCATATTGTATCTTATCGCTAATAAATGATGGAAGCCCACTTAGATACCTTTGAATCTTCACTTGTTCATCTTTGATAAAAGGCACATATTTTAGCAGCTCTAAGAATCTCCTTTCGTACTCATCTATGGTCATGCTCCCAAGATTGAGTTCAAATAACTCCTTCATTTTCCTGTCATAGTAGTACTTGGTTAAATATTTATTTTAAAAATAGTGCTTGAATTCCCTCCAAGTAACCTTCTTCTCATCAATGTGTTGCACTTGCACATATTGATCCCACCACATTGATGCTTTCCCCTTGATATGATAAATGGAAATTCACCCTTCTTCCTACAAGGATTAATTATGCAGCTAGAAGTATTTCTTCATACCCAACAACCATGTCTTTGCATCCTCATCCTTCTTATGCTCAACATAAAAAGTAGGAGGCTTGATCTTATCCATTTCTCCTTGTAGTTCATCTAACCCAGTCCTTCTCTTATGCCTCCTTATAGGGTCGAAATACTATGCACTCTCCCAACTGAATATCTTGGAGAGTGATGGAGATGCATTTCAACACTTTTTGTTTTTCTTCCCTCATCATGAGACTCATGTCTTCCTGATTTGCTTGATATGTTCTCCCTATCCATATTTTTCTCAATTATGTCCAATCTTTGTAGCAACTTGATGTTGAAGCCATCTTGTTCCTCCTTGGATTTCATAAGCCTATCATTATCAACTTTATAACTTTGGACATCCTTTTGCAAACTTTTTATGGTCTCTACCAATTTCATGCTCTCTTCTAAGCCTTCCCTATGTCCATTGGATTTTGTACCTTCAATACCCATACCAGTGTACAACCTTCCCATTTCCTCATCTTGACTGTAGGTTCTCTACACACCTACCATGATTTTAATATATGTGTTGATCATGTCCTGAACTAATTGTTGTTAATTCTAAAAAAAGTGCAGTCAACAAGATTTGTTAGACTAATTAATGCGAAAATTGTATGAAAGTTATGCATAATTTGTCAGAATCATTTCTTTTATTTTTCCTTGGATGATTTTAACATCCAATTTCTAGTGTGCACACCTGCGCATCACTATTTTTGCGCACATCATAGCTCTATACTGTGCACCAGTGATTTTTGTGCACAATAAACTATGCACTGTGTGACACCAATACTTATCACACACATCCATTTCATGTTGATCTCTGGCCCATACAAGTCTAGTGTTGAACCAATTGCTCTGATACCAATCTGTAACATCCTCAACCTCCAAGGTTGGGCCACATCACTACAACCTCAGCTTATGTCGCTAGGATATTCCTTGTAGCAACCCAAACTCGCTACTGAACCATGCTACTTCAAAAATCTAGTGCACGGATACTACTTATAACGCTCCCTGTTACAAGTAGACTAAAATAATTGTGCACAACCTTAAGGTATTGTGCCTAGACCCAAGCTGGGTCTCGCTCTACAATTTTACTTCTTTTAATACAATTATAGCAACAGAATAAATGTCACAAATATACTACGCGCTTAGCCCTTCTTAACACATATATATTGTTGTGCGTGCAAACACTCTAAACACATGATACTACTGTGCACATAAACAAACTAATGTTGCATGCAGATTCTATCACCTTTGTGTGCATAGACTATTTCACTGCATGCTTGGTGATTCATACCTTACCTTGGTATCTTCTACCCATACCATAGAGTTTAACTTAACAGGAATACTTAATAACCATCATACTTCTCATGTGCAACAATATCGTACGGATTAGTCATACATTTATCTAACAAGAAACACTTATAATTGTCATGCCCACATATGTCGCGACATACAAGAAAAATAAACATGCACACATAGACACTCACATGTAGTATCATTACACAAAATTCACCACAACATTCAGATGCAATTTCATATGGGAGGATAAACCCATTTAAAAATATGAACATTAAAGCACACAATAATTAAACAAGCCTATGAAGGAACTTATCTATTATGAAAGTTACCAACTACGTGTAGGACTCAGACGTTCTTCCCAGCCATAGACTCTGTCGGTTGTAATCTTTCAGCAATGGGTCACCCCCGAGCTGGGGCTTAAAATCCACAGGAAAAAGGGTTTCTATTTCCAATCTATGGTCTGATATTCAACAAAAGACTTGGTCCAAGTTGCCAATTTTTGCAACTAGCCTACATTCCCTCATTCCCCACAAGCATGTCCCACCCTAGGAAGTGTGCCCCTTTTCTTCTCAACAGTCCTTTGGCTGCCCCACTTCCCTTCTGGGGATTCAGAAACATGTTAAATAGGAAGTCTCATAGCCATGTATCTAATGCCCAATGCACTAGGGAAAAATTCTCAGCAAACTCTCACCTTGAGAGAATGTTGATGGGCATGATATCCCGCCTCTTCAAAAACAAATATCTCACCTGGAGAGAATGCTCACAGGTCTGACAACCCGCCTCTTCAACAGCACACAGGTCTTCCCAAACACAGGGTTAATCAATGAAAATAAGTTACAACAAAATATGTATTCCTTTGCAAAGGAAGTTTGTCTGAATATCCTGGAATGAGAGATAATCCCCTTGAATTACACTAAGGCTAGCAATATATATTGCATGGTTATAATTGGACACTTTTCACCTTCAAGACTATCTTTTAGCCACTTGGTGACTCGTTCCAATCCTTTGGAAACTTACGATAAATACATATCCATAAATTAAACTTTCGGAAATATTAATAAAATATTCCCTTGACTTAAACCCCCCCCCTTTTTATTTTTCCGTGGAGTTTATCGCCCTATCCCATTTCATCTGAGTTAAGTCTACGCGCAGTGATGTGATTATATTAACAATCTTGAGGTTGATTACATTTACAATATAGGCACACTCGCCTTTTTCATCCAGGCTCACCAACCTCAAAACACAAGCATATATACAAAGGCTCTGTAGCCTCAAATATGTGTTCTTAATCCAAAGTGCACAAAACTCTAGGATGTGTGCACACTTCTTTTGGTGCACCATCCTCGCACACTTACACAAGTGCGCACTACTCTATGAAATGTGCATGTTCTTTCTTTGATGCACAATCTTCGCGCAAACATAAACTATGGAATGTGCGCACAAAACTGAATCCAAGACTTGATAC
The DNA here is from genome assembly GCA_000966675.3 of Picea glauca. Classification (NCBI taxonomy): domain Eukaryota; kingdom Viridiplantae; phylum Streptophyta; class Pinopsida; order Pinales; family Pinaceae; genus Picea; species Picea glauca. Next base: position 130,773 of record JZKD02S2204269.1, on the reverse strand, counting down.
CAACAACTGCCAGCTTATATAAATATATTTACATTTATAGTTGGGGTTCCGCCTAGGGGTATTACAAAAATGTATAATTTTGTTTTTGGGAAAAAAAGAAGGTCCTCTTCACTACCCTAGTTACCCTAGTGATTCTATGTGGTTGTGAGGTTTTGGGATGTAGTATCTTCGTGGAAACTTCGAGGAAAATTGATCAAATCCAGAAGCAATCTATAATAAATAATCAGACTATAGATGCAGTCTCTTGGTTAACTTATTGTTGGATAGTGGAGGAGGACACCCTCCAAGATATCAATACAATTAAAAGCACTAGAGTAACTAAGTTTAAAAAGAAAATGTGAAGTGATAGGAAAATTTAGAATAAGAGAAAATCGAATCACTATAAAGAAATCATTCACCCTAAATTTGAAGACAAAATCTACCTCTTCATTGTTGTTGGTACAAGAAAGAAAATAAATATTGCAAATCCTAAGAACAAATCTATGTGAGCTTTGTAGTAAAACGAGGCATTGGGCAATACCTAGAACACCTTTGGCATGAAATAATTTGTGATGTGTGAGGTGAATAAAGTAGAGGATGAAAATAACTCTCTTGGAATGTATAGACTACAAAGACATCAGACCTACCTTTTAGAACATTTGTAATAAAAATTATCTACATAACTTGTGAACCCATAAAAATCAAACAGAACTCAGACATTTCATCTCCAAGTTCTTTTATCACAAAAACAATATGATAAATCAATGTAATTAATCTAATTTTATAGGTCATTAAATCAAAGTTGTTATCAATGGATGGTAATTATCATCATCAAAGGCATACATTGAGCATGTCACTAGTGCAAATGGTGCCATCACACATACTAGTATTTATAATATTTTGGCAAGTAATTGTGCATTGCTTTTATGAAGTTCTTCCCATGATATGGGCTCACATTGTTGACTATGGGAATCACACAGACTTATGTGGCTAAGTATATTTTCATGGTAGTGAGCTTGATTTCTTTGTGTTGTTGAAATCATAGTGCAAAACCACTCGTCGAGTACCTTTGCATTGACCTTGTCTTTAAAATTGAGAATGTCTTGGTTGAGCATGACTTTTAATGAATTCATGTTGGCAAATAGGTTGGACCTATGTTGCATAGTAGGCGTTACTTTGTTGGCAAGTCTACAAGTTGGATAAAAGCCTCGTTGTTGAGCTTTGAGAAATCTTCATTAATCAGTGTATGTAATATGAATACATCAGGGCTAGCAAAGTTAGTGTTACTTGTAATGCAAGGACACACTGAATTTGGAAGAAGGTTGGTTGGGGAGTGGGAAAACCTTGTGTTTCTTGTGCTTTGAACTTGTCCATGTAGGCATTAACTTGATCAAGTCCATGAAACCTAAATCAAGTACCTACAATGATTGAGAAGATTGGGACAAAACATCTTCTCTTATAAATGATTATGTTTTTTAGGATGGATCATAACCCTTGTGTGCATGATAACCCTTAAACTTGTGAAGACCATTTTCAAACTATGCAACTTGGTGGAGTTGCATTTTGTGACAAGGAGTAATGAGTCGCAATTAGAACATGACATGATTTTTCTGCAGAGATGTGCATGGAAATAGAATATGTCACAACAAGGAATCTAAGCAAGTAAACCATTCATGAAAGGAGAAATGTACACATTTATAAGTTAACCAACTTAATCAGAGAATGCACAATGCTACAATAAGAACAATAAATAGAATGTGTGCAATTTGTAGAAAAACAATTATTCAAATGATAAACAAATGTTTACCATTTATGTATGTGACCTTAGTTATAAACCATAGACAAAGAAAATCAATGAAGATATAATCCATGCAAGATTCCACAATTGCTCAAATTTGTACAATCAATTGCCAATACAAAGAGCTTATCTAAAAATTGTAGCAAGATCATCCTATCTTCCCCGTGTCTTCAAAAAACTCAAAAATCCTATCATTGTTAACAAAAAAGTAGATATTTGCAGTCCCTCCATCATTCAACAATATTTTCTTTCTCCATACAAAGGAGGGGTGATAGGAAAAAAATGAACAAACATCATCAATCATAGTACTACTTACATTACCTCAAATACCTTTAACCCCAAGATCATATATCTAACCTAAAAAGCAAAGAAAAAGAGTGATATGCTTCAAGAATGATCGTCTTCATAGAAGGGAAAAAGTAAGTGACTTATTTTTGTGGGAGTATGCAATAAAAAAGTCATGAATGAAGGGGGGTTAGGACTATGCCTAGGACATAGTCTATGGTTTTGATCAAACTACACCGCATTTGGTTATTCTTGTGGCATCCCCCTACATAGGCCTTGGAATTATATACAATCAAAATCATTAATGTGTTTATCCAACATGATCTTGACATACAATTTTCTCCCATAATGAAACAAAACCCCTCTATTATTAAAAGAAGGTCACCAATCATCATGTTCCAATGGTCCCTCAAATTCTTAATCATTGAAATATATATACACCACTATATAAAAATATGTGGTTTAGTAATCACAAAATGTTGCCCAATTTTAGGGTTTATGAACAATCTAAACATTATTTATTTTTCACATTTTTAAATTCTTCACTTAGCCATAATTCAAGACCTTTGACGTATGTAAGGCAATGTTGCTCCTAGAGAAAATTATATAATATTTTTTTTTCTCTATTTCATTAATTGTTGCAAATAATCAAATTGAGGGTTTCAATAAGTTACCTAAGAAATTGTAACAAGCCTAGTTAAATAATTGCTTAAGGTTTATCAAGTATAATTAATTAAATAATTAACTGTCCTAATGTATATTAGTTAAATAATGATTATTTATTAATAATATTAATTAATTATTGTTTAATATATGTTGATTAATTAATTAACTCATTTAATGTTTGGGTAGCGAATTAAAGGCTTAATAATTTTTAATTTATTTAATAAAAGACTTAACGTATGAAGGGATAAGGCATCAAATGGAGGGATAAGGCATTGAATGGAGGGATAAGATGGGTGGCATTGAATGAAGGGAGGAGGCGGTGAATGGGAAGGAGGATATGAGGGGGCAGAGGCATTGAGGAGGGGCACTTTGGAATTTTGGGGAAAGGAAGCATTATTGGAGAAGGGACTGTATTTTTCTAGTTTGGAGTCTGGGTGGACTGTTACAGGGGAGCATTGGTTGCTAGGAGTTTTGGGCTCGGGGGCCAGGAATCCTGGAGCTAGGGAGTCGGAGAGGCTCTATTCCTAGCTGGCTGGGTGGTTAAACGGTTTGGGCAGTGCATCAACAGAGTTGGGGACAACAGAGTTGGGAACAACAGTTAGCATCAGTTTGAGGTAAGCAATTTCATTATTTTGTTGTGTTAGGAAATTGTTTATAATTTGCTCATAAATATTATTATGTTGTATTATGTGGTTATCATCATGCTGTTGAATATGCTTATATGTTGATTAATGAAATTTCTTATACGTTGAAAGAAATTTTATGCTTAAATGTATTAAGTTTTAGGTTCTGTTAGTTAGGATCTTACACATGGTATCATAGCACCAGGTTTAAAATCTGGAGCCAATGGCCTACCTACCCACCCAGAAATTTAAACAAACCCCACCCAGAAATTTAAACAACTTTTAATTAGTTATATTGAAACCCTGAATAAACTGTATAGGGTAAATATGTATAGAAAGAAGCCCTTAAAACCTGCAACCTGAAACCCCTTAATTAGATATAAATCTGAGCTCAAGCTCCAAGCAACCTG
>JZKD02S2204269.1:13686-26980 GCA_000966675.3 Picea glauca | reverse complement strand
TCCAAATGTATTGATTAAGAGGGTCAATCTTATGAAGTTGAATGTGAGGAGAAATGTTTTTTCTAATATAACAAGCTATGCCTCCTATCCCTCTACGGTGAGATTTTTTGTTCCAAGCCGATCACAAGACAAATCCTTCCATGTTAGGGACCTTAGACTCCTCATGCTCCCAAGTTTCAGCTAGACATATAATATTATTATGAAAATAAGTGGGCTCGATCTTATTTCACAACATTAAAGCCATACATTTTTAGTTTTTTTCTCAATGCATGTTTTGGGCAATGTCTTCAAATACTTTTTCATGTATGGAATTCTATGAATTTTTTGGATAGATTGTATCAGTGGTTTACTCTTTGACCAATTTTGATTTTGATGTCTTGACATACAACTTTTTACAAAAGTGATATATATTCCATAGTTTTTCATCAGCTCGGAGGAGATTTGTTACTCCTTTCTTTTTGTATATAAGTCTATGCATCATCTTGCATTTTCTTGTCTCCTATACGAGATAAGGACAATTTTTTTGCACAGTTTTGTGCTTGGCCTCTCTCTTAGTTTTGGACAAAAGGCATGACTATCATGCTTTCATGCTTTCTTCATAATGTAAGTTTTATCAAATATGAATAAAATTTACCATGTAGAAAAAAAAATATTATTATGAAAAATAGATGTTTATGTTATAAAATTTTATGTATTAATTTGGTATTTAATTAGAGTATGATTTTAAAATTAATTATTAATATTATTATGTTATTATAAAAAAATAGAGGTTTATGTTATAAAAATAGTTTTAAGATGTATATATGTTAAATGTATTTGATTTAATAATATGTTTTTTAGAAAGATGTGTGAAAGAGGTATGTACATCTTTGTAGATTTTAGTAGTCAAATCGTTGTGTGAAGGGGGTCCCATGTCCCACAAACAAGGGGGTCTCATACACCTATTTGGTGTCTAGCTTTGGTCGTGACCTTAAAATTAGATTATTATTATTATTATTATTATGAAGCATTATAAATGAAATTAAAAAAAATATTGTATAGATAAAGGGGAAGAATAAAGAATCAACATATTCACATTGTAACCAATTAATCATTATATTAATGCATGTTTTTTTTTGTTAGTTTTAATATGATGAGGTTAATACATTTCAATTTAATATTACAACGAAATCATTAATACCACTTAACTTGGTTGTTTTTAGTTAAGTAATCGTGAATGGAGGTATTTATTTTGTTAAAGTTGTTCAGGACTTGTACTTGGTTCCAACTGTTGTGTGCACTCGTACACATCTGTAAGTGCAAGTAAAATTACTAACATATAGGATAAGCTAAAAAGTGGACAAACTTGACTATTTTCCATAGATTTTTTTTTCCAAATCCAATAGCATTTTTTTTTTTTTGGTTAGAAATGCTCGTCACTTACGGGGTCAACATTTCAACCATTGGCTAAGAAACCACAACCTAGGGGCATCTAAGCCATCAAAATCACCCAGGGATCACACCTGGCTTGGGGGCGCACCAACCCTTAACATGGCTAGATTTTTCAATGTCTCCTCCTGACTAAACACACCATAAGGGTATTGAACTTGGGGAGCCTAGCAAATGAAACCCACACCTCAACTGGTTGAGCTAGCAAAAACTGACAATCCAATAGGAATTGTGATAAAAGTTATAGTTATACTTAATTAACAAAAACTTTGTTTAGAGAACTTTGTCCTTAAGAACTTTAACCCATTTTAAAAATACCCAAACCGTCAAAAATTTTAAAAGAATAATGAAGTAGGATGGAACTTTACCTTGTTAGGAAAAAATGGACTCACAAAAAAGTTGATATGAAATAAGATGGAACTTTGTACTCTCTCTTTTGATATGATTTTTGTGGGATGAATGTATGATCTTACATTTAGGATACATGACACTTGGTATGGAAGACTTTTACATATCAGCTTTGTCACTCAGCTATGGGTTGCAGGGTCCATGCTTATTTGTTTTTAAGATATGAAAATGATGATTGTAATTGATATTGGCTTTTCAAAAAAATTAATTCAGATATGAGAATTGAGATGTATGAAGTCGGAGCGATGAAATTTTTGGGAGTATTATGTTAATATTTATGGATATATAACTAAAGGATCTAAAAATCGTATAAAAGATATTGTACATTGCTCTCCTTGATTCTATCCATATTCTATTTATGAATATCAGAAAGTAGTTTTTTTTGGTGTGAAAAAATCTTGTTGAAAAAAATACACTCACAAAAAAATATTTTTTTTATCACTTTCTAACATATCACATCCATAAGGGCCGATACTATCATATCACTAACTTGAATTTTGCAAGGGGTTTTAATGATGATTAACATCATATTAAGTACACACTTTTTTATAAACTTGACAATCTACCATATATATAGAGAGATTAATTAGTATTTTTCATTCACCAAATGTAGCTAAATTTATAATAGTTTGAAAGCATACACAAACATAATAATTAACGAAAATGACTTTATAATAACCAAATGACTTGAACCTAACATAACCATAAAAGTAGAAATGGGTCTAAGACAAAGCCTCTATAACTTACTTTGACTAGGGTAACTAGGACTTCAAGGGACCGACTTAAAAACGTGATGTACATGCAAGTTATGTTCACGTGATAGAGAGAGCAAAGGTAGGTGAATGTACAAGGCCCGTGATTTACCTCTATTTTAACATGGGTTAATTATTAGTAAAAGAGAATGCAAAGCCTATGGGATTTATTTTTGGTGATATAACTATTTTATTTATTATAAAATATAATATAAGGTATTATAAAATTAATGATTAATATCTATATAATTATTATTTTTAGATATTATTATAAATATAATATAAGGTATTATAAAATTAATGATTAATATTTATATAATTATTTTTTAGATATTATTATAAATATAATATAAGGTATTATAAAATTAATTATTAATATCAATATAATTATTTTTTAGATATGAACTTAAATTATGACTTGGAATCATGTATGAGATTAAGGTTGAATATTACTTGAAAGTACATGATTTGGTTGGTACGGCTTTAGTGATGACAATAAGGGATATTGATTTTCTTATAGATATTATTTAGGTTGAAACTGTCTTTTGGTTCTAGAGTATGACTTCAAAATTGTTTTTGATTGGCCAAGAGTTCATCTTCCTTGGATGTAAGGAAATAGATTAGTGGGCCAAAACCCATAAACATCTAACAATAGTGGAAGTCTACCCCTTTATGAATCACCAATGAGTTATTTTAGGTGACCAATAGGTTTTATTTACAATAAAATATAATATAAAATATTATGGAATTAATGATTAATATAGATATAATTATCATTTAGATATGAGGTTAAATTATGACTTGGAATCATGTATGAGATTAAGGTTAAATATCACTTGAAAGCACATGATTTGGTTGGTACAACTTTAGTGATGAGAATAAGGGATATTGGTTTTCTTACAGATATTATTTAGGTTGAAACTCTCTTTTGGTTCTAGAGTATGACCTTAAAATTGTTTTTGTTTGGACAAGAGTTCATCTTCCTTGGACGTAAGGAAATAGGTTAATGGGCCAAAACCCAAAAACATCTAACAAGAGTGGAAGTCGACCCCCTTATGAATCACCAACGAGTTATTTTAGGTGATCAGGTTTTATTTACAATAAAATATAATATAAAATACTACGGAATTAATGATTAATATCAATATAATTATTTTTTTAGATATGAGGTTAAATTATGACCTGGAGTCGTGTATGGGATTAAGGTTAAATGTTACTTGAAAGCTCGTGATTTTGTTGGTATAGCCTTAGTGATGACAATAAGGGATATTGGCTTTCTTACAGATATTATTTAGGTTGAAATTGTCTTTTGGTTCTAGAGTGTGACCTAAAATTGTTTTTGTTTGGCTAAGGGCTCATCTTCCTTCCTTGAACGTCGAGAAATAGGTTAGTGGGCCAAAACCCAGAAACATCTAACAAGAGTGGAAGTATCACCCCTTAAGAATCACCAATAGGTCACCTTGACTAAGTTGTATTTACACACAATGATGTAACTACATGTTGAAGCATAGAAATTGTATTGGCAAAGATTGCTAATCTAACAACCCTCAATATTGTAATTTTTTTCCTACTTTATAGAAAAAGAAAAAAAAAAACACCTAACATAATTAATAACAATAATAATAATCTATTTTTAAGGTCATGACCAAGCCAGACACCAAATTGGTGTATAAGATTCCCTCTACCCAACAATTTGATTAATAAAATCTACGAAGGTATACATATCCTACCCCTCTAGATTTGGACATATACCATCTTAAGAAAAAACACATATTCTTAACTATTAAACACACTCAACTCTATTATAAAATAAAATATAATGAACAAATAAAAAATATATAATAATAAATAAAAATAAATAAACATAATTTAACCATGACAATTATTAGATATACATTATAAAAGTAAATAACCATAATTTAACCATGACAATTATTAGATATACATTATAAAAGTAAATAACCATAATTTAACCATGACAATTATTAGATACACAAAATAATGTATATCTAGTAAATAAAATTATTTTATTTATTAAACAACATATCATGAATTATGTAATCAATGACTAAACGAAGTAAAGTGTCCTCTAAAGTTGTTGTAGAGCATAAAATCAAAAGTGAATATTATTATTAGTAAAGGTAATGTCCATGGCAAGGTGGACCCTACCGGTCTCTATAAAGAAGGTTAAAAGGGACCGTTTAACTATAATATAAACATATATGACCCGTGAGGAGGAACACTTTCACAACCATATGAAAAGTTTGTATGTAAGGAGAATGTACCCGAAGATAGCTTTGGATTAACAGATACTTACAAAAGTGAATAATAGGTCGCTTACTTTTATTTTTCCCTCGTATAGGTGGCTTACTTTGTATTAATCGATAATTACAAAAGGGAATATTAGGTTACTTTGAAAAAAGAAAAAAGGAAGGGAAGTATTAATTTGAAAAAAAAAAAATTATAGGGGTATGATAGTGTAACGAACTTATCACAAAAATGATAGTGTAAAACGATAGTGTAATTGTTTGGGTTTACTATTTATAAAGTTAAACGAGTAAAAACAAATTTAAGATTTAAGTTATTTTGGTATTAAGGCACAAAGTGAATCATGACTTTCTTATTTGTATCATGATTGTGTTTTATGAGTAGTAGAACAAAGGACTTGTCTTAGGGGTGATATGGTCTCAAACACTTGTAGTATGAACTCAAACCATACACTCTAAATTTTTTGTACATAGTGTTCTTTTCAAAGGTTTGTCTAATGTCCACCCACACCTTGAGCTCATTCTCTTGCTTATTTATATCAATCAATTTATTTTTGTAAAGTCTCTTTAGAACTTTTTTATTCTTCTCTATATCTTTCACTATCTCGCAAGTACTCTCTCAGATTGGTGTCAAATCATTATCTAGCTTCACAATCCATTTTATAAGGTTTTGGTTTTCTTGTACTTGTCTTCTCCAACACTTCAATAGGGTTCTCTTGTTATTAGTTTGGCTCCAACCTTGTAGACTTATTGTTTGGTCTTTGGGCATCTTCAAAGGCTTAGTCCCTTCTCATACCTTGGACGATTAAACCCTAACACTTGAAGGGAGACTCCAACACAACTAGGGCAAGGAGGTATCATACTCTTCTAAGGGCACTTTGGGTCACCATCCATTATTTCATTGTTATACATTTATGAGGTATATCTAATGTATTATATTGCATTATATTGGAGATTGGTAACAAGTTGATATTGCAAGGAGATCAAGCTGCGTGTGGAGGTTTGTTTAGGAGGTGGAAGACTCTCTTAGAAGCTTGTCACAACTCCCACTTTAGCTCAAGAAGATTCAATAGCTACAACAATTCTCATCCGAGTGAGTTCTTTCCATTTCTTCTCCTTTTCATTTTTCATCACTTGGTTTAATTAACTCGCTAAAGGAGATTAGGAATTGACCATGGGATAGCTTGCTTTCCTTTGTTAATTTGTTGTGAATTACTTGTTGGAAACCCTAGTTAAAGTACCATAATTAACCTCCAAACCTAGATGACTAATTAAGGTTAAAACCCTAATTATTCTCGTAGTCATTCTCCCTTCTCTTTCTTCATTTCCCCTAGGATTTCTTGGTTTTTCCCCAAAACTAACTAGTGACTCCACTCTTTGCTTCCTCTTTATGGTAGCATGGATTTGTTCTCACACCATAGGATTAGTGAGACAAGTTCTTCCTTAGACAAAGTTAGTGATAATAATGCATATTTTTGTTTTATATTTCTAGTGGTTACAAGTTGTAATACAAATGGTCAGTAGGAACCATGGATACTAAATCAAGTTGAGCACCAAATTATTGAAAATACTAAAATGATTCAAAAGTTGGATAAACAAATGACCCAAAGTGGGTAGTGATGGAAAGAGACAAGAATTGACTAAGCAATTATGCCAACACTACAAAATTGATATAAATTATGACATACTAGACAAGATCTTCCCATGAGTCAGATTGTGAAGGGTTGCAATCACATTTGGAAAGAGATCCAAAATACCCTTGAGATCTTTTTTAAGTAAGTCCTTAGATGTCCTTGCAAGGATCAAGTCGATAGTTTATTGACTCACATTTCCAAACAACCTATATGGTTGCAAAACGCCCCTATACATCTTGATTTGGAGATGTTGCATGTTGGATATGTTCCATTGTGTAGCCAAGATCAACTATAAGGGAGGACACAAGGACTATGCGTAAACTGCCCTTTTACATGTATTAACTATAAATTCAGAATGAAGTTTCTTGAAAGGTGGGTATATGTAATGCCCTGCATTTTGAGCCTTTGCTAGATCCCAACTTACAAATGGTTGTATGTTCAAATCAAATCAACTTTCTTGTTGACCTAAGGTTGACCAAATCAATGTATACTTGTTAGATGATTTGACTTGTGTGAGTGAGTAGTTATCTTAGTTTTGTGGTTATATGATAGGTTTGTTTAGGAGGTGGGACACTCTTAGAGCCTTGTCACAACTCTCATCTTCAACCCAGGAAGCTTCAACACCTGCAACAACGCTCATATAGGTGAGTTCTTTCCTTTTCTCCTCCATTTCATTTTCCAACACTTTGTTTCACTAACTTACCAAAGGATATTGAAAATTAACCCTGGGTTAACTTGTTTTCTTTTGTTAATTACTTGTTAGAAACCATAATTAACCCTATGGCCCTAGATAACTAATTAAGATTAAAAGCCTAATATTATTCTAGTTGTCCTTATCCCATCTATTTTCTTACCCTCCCCTAGGCTTTTTCAATTTTCCCTAAAACCAAGCAGTGACACCACCCTCTCCTTCCCCCTTATGGTAGTGTGGATCAATTCTCATGCTACAAGATTAATGAGACAAGTTCTTCCTTAGGCAGAGTTAGCAATGATGATGCATATTTTAGTTTAATCATCCAATTGCCACATGAGTTGTAGTATAGAGAGAGAGAGAGAGAGAGAGAGAGAGAGAGAGAGAGAGAGAGAGAGAGAGAGAGATTAACATTCATTTTATGATAAAAATAGGTGCGGACTAGAAAACAATACAACTATATCCCATGTAAATCATCATGGAAAATTGTTAATGAATCATCATCTCTATGTTAATGAATGTAGGATACCAGTGATTTTGATGCTTTGTTTTATGATTGTACATTCATAAATATTTTTTTGACCATATCCACATTATCTATTATTCCCAAAGGATACAACGATGGTGCAAACTCCAAAAAGACTACATCAATCTACTAACTCCTCTTGTATATAAGGTTAAGATTGTTCTTATAGTGATAGTGTATTTTGTAAAAGGTCCATCAACAAGCAATATTAATAGCCCAGGAAGTTGGCATCCAAGAAAATCAAGTAAAGAAATTTCCTAAAAGGGTTTAGAAGCACACATGGAAATCAATGCCCAAATAAACGAGAAATCGATAAAGCTCTAAGAAGTCTCATGTTGGTGGAGGCCAATTTCCCAATCACCCTCCCTTTCTCTCATGGATAGAGGATGTTGTTACCCTAAGACTGGAAATATCGGTTCCAACATTTTCATTCATGACCTCTGGTCCAGCTACAACCACAACAAATGGCCCCAATTTTATAGTTCCTCCTAAGAATTTGAATACTCAAAGGTGTTACTAGTTCTATCTATTCCCTTAAAGTATTGCTAGTAGGTTCATGATATAATATGTAACATTTAGTTTATATGATCATGGTCATACGTACATACTTACATACATATTAGTGAGGATGTGAAGCTCACTACCACCCAACTCTAAAACTAACTCTATTGAATAGAGACACGGTGTATCCACACAATTCACCGAGTTATCTCTTAACCATGTGTTTTCATTGATGTATGTAGTTCAGTGAGTTATCTCTTAATGGAGTGAGTTAAAAAGTGGACAAACTCAATCTTTCTAACAAGTGTATTTTGGGGGGCGATGATCCGAATTTATGAGCGAAACGAAATGAAACACAAATCTATAACATTAACATAGATATACAGAGAACAATAACAAAGATATAGTGGAACTTAACTTCTATTAAATAAGAAATTTGTTGAAACTGTAAAATGCATAATGAGAACAATCTTGCTCGAATGGTGGTAGCTAATATATGAGAAGAGATGTGGTGGCTACGTGCATTCATCTAAGCACATTACAATGAGGCCTCCAGGCCTTTTTAGCATCAATAAGTAAATAGAAAACCACAGACATCGAAAAACCTAACCCTAGGAGATGAAGCCCCAAAAAGTCATGTGGGCCCCAATGGGGTAAGTTGGTACATCAACTTCCCAGGGTAGTAACTTTTTCATCTGATTTCCATTTTAGGCACATGATAGCCTGTTGGAAAGGTCTATTCGAGGACTACACATTATGCCATCACACTGTAACATATTTTTATTTATGATTGTGGCGAGCCCAAAAAACATTGTAAAAACGTTGTTTAGGGCCTCAAAACGGCCCTAGAATTTTAGGACCCGAAAAGTTAGAAAAAAACGGCCAAGATAAAAACTGTAATTGCCAAGATAAAAACTGTAACTACCAAGATGAAATTTGTATGTGAGCCAGCTGGAAGAGGTGGGTGGCCACCTATATCCACCTGGATCAATCCTCCCTCCTTAGGAAATAATGGTCTCCATTGCATTGAGTTCCCCCATTAGATGAGGAAACTTCTGCTGAGTTTGGCCCCGAGACTTGCCTTGGTGCAAGAGTTGCCCTGCTTTGACAACCCAATAAAGTTGAAGCTTCTATTGGAAAGTTCCCTTGACATGTGTGTCCATGATTTGATTAGTGGATGCTTGTTCCATGCAGTCAGGGTTGAGCTATGTCAGAGTCAATTGTTATGTTATCTCGAAGGTGTCCAATAAGGGTGGAAAGTATGGCTGAAGGAGGTCCACATTAAACACTAGGTGCAAACCGAGGAATATGGGAATGTTGAGCTCAAAATAATTGTCACCCACAACCTTGGTGATGGTGTAAGGTCCATAGTAGAGTGGATGAAGCTTCTTATGGGGTCATGTAAGGCATTATTTCTGCAAGTGCAACCAAAAATTTTCTCCCACCTGAAACGTGTGTGGCACCCGGTGTTGATCATGGCATTGTTTGTACTTGGCATTGGACTCCTGCAAAATATCATGAAATTGTTGGTGGATGTGCTGGATTCGTTCAATGAATCGGGTGGCTTTGTCGACTTCGGTTTGCTTATGGGATGATTATGCCTGTGTGGACACAAGGGGTACTGCAACATCCATGGGACCCAATGGTTGAAATCCCAACCCCACCTGAAAGGGGTTGTGGCCGGTTGAGCTATGTATGGCTCTATTGTAACTGTGTTGAACACATGGAAGATTGTCATCCCATGTGTGTGGATGCTTGGAATTTTACATGCGCAAGATATACATGATCATCTTGTTGACGACTTTGGTTTGGTCATCCATTTGGAGGTGGAAGGCCATGGATTTGGTGAGCTTGGTGTCCAACTGTGACCAAAGGATCGACCATAATTTGTTGAGGAACTGAATGTCTCGATTGGAGACGATGGTTTGTGGTATCCCAAAATGTACCCACACTTGTTCGAAGAAGAGCTTGGCAGTGGAATCTTTTGTGATGCTCTTCTTGTAGGCGACCAGAATCACCATCTTGGAAAATCGATTGACCACCACAAAAACACAGTCATTTCCTTGCTTGGTGGAAGGAAGGCTCGACATGTAGCCCATCGAGATGGATTCCCAGGGTCTTTCGGGAGCAGGCAGAGGGTTTACATGCCTTCTTTCTTAATGGTCGGTTTGGCAATGGTACAGGTCATGCAGGACCTAATATATTTGTTGACATCCAATCGGAGTTTCGCCCAATAGAAATGTTGTTGCAACACTGCCACTATCTTTTCTATGTCGAAGTGTCCTGCCACTCGACTTTATTGAGCTTCCCAAATCAGTTTCGCTCACTCGCTTGATGGAATGCAGAGATGGCCCAAATGGCACAACAACTTGTCCCACAGATGAAAATCAGTGACAACTGTGTTTGTACCCAACATCTGGTAGGTAGCGGCGAAGTCATGATCTCGCTTGTAGAGTTGGGGCCATCTGAAGGTCACTTGTGCGCATGAGTGTAGCATTGTGGTTAGTGTGACAACTAGAAGTTGGTTGAGGTAGTCAATGACATAGTTGGTGCTCCCTGTCTTATACTTGATGTTTAGATGGAATCGTTGCAAGTATGTGGACCACTTCTGATGGCGGTCATTCTGCAATTTTCCTTGTGTTTGCATGAACTACAAAGGCTTATGATCAGTATGGATGATTGTCTCCTTATCGAGAATGTAATGCCTCCACTAATGGTAGGCTTGTACAATGGAGTACATTTCTTTTTCGTAAGTGGGGTACTTACGAAAAATATATGACAGTGTTCCACTATGATAGGCCATGAGATGTCCATGCTGAGTGAGAACTTTGCCCACAACGTAGTCTGGAGCATCTGTCTCAATCTCAAAAGGTTGTTGTAGGTCAGGTAATGAGATCATTGGGGCTAAGCACAAGCACTGCTTCAAATCATCGAACGCTTACTACTGCGATTGGCCCCACATAACTTTTTCCTTGCCACCGCCCCTGGTCACTTGGCTAAGGGCCCATGAAATGTGGGAGAATCCTAACATGAACCTGCGATATAAATTGGAAATGCCTAAGTGTTACTGGACAAATCGGTAAGTGGTGACACAAACTAATCTCCCTAACTTCAACAAGAAATTAGAACAAAACATGACATAATACAAACTTCTCCTTAGATTTCATTGTAACGTAAACTAGTTCAATGAGGGATAAATGACATACTATGTAAACGTTGTTTGATCCTTTCTAGTGTTTTCCTTGCTCCATCCTTAGGTTTTTGAGATGTTGAACCTGTTAAGAAGCACAAACCAACAAAGAGAGAGCAACAATATATATATTCCAATGAAACCTATGCATAAGATCAAGGAATTATGCAATAAAAATGGAGACACTTTCATAGGGAAGAAATGTATTTACTGCATTATATTGATGAAAGTGGAGAATGCAACCTATGCCTTGATGTTGCAAGATCCCTTCCAATGGCCATTTTCCACAACACATACACCTTTTCTCCAATGCTTTTGATGAAGAGTATTCACAACCTGACTTGGAAAGCTAATGCAAAGCTATCGCAAGCACAATCTTCAACAAAATTCTTCATGCATAAGCCAGCCTAATTTTTCCCATGATAGATCCCTCTTTATATAGAGTGAAGAGGGATGGATGAAGAGATTAGGATGATCCCACTAAATCAAAGAAGCGAGTGAGATCCAAACCGATCAGAGGCCACCTCATCCTTTCGAAGATTCCATTCTAGAACCTTTGAGAAATTCACCTTTTTCGTTGTTTGAGCATCGTCACACCCTCAACATTAGTAGCCTGCGACGACGTCGCATGCCACTATGGTGCATCATGCGACGATTGGGGATCGTCACACCCTTATCACTCACAAGATGTGATGATCTTCTTCGGTAGGGTTGTCAATAAGGAAAAGATGATTCTATTTCTCAAGGGAAAATCTTATTTCTTCAATAGTCTTTAGGGAACAAAGAAGTAGGTAATACACATATCATTAGTGATCACGTGGGTGACGAAAATAATGTGTAACATAATGCCCCCCAAAGTATGAAGTTGGAACACATGACAATTGAAATACTTTGTAGAATGTGTGTGTCGAAAACAAGCAACACATCAGTCGGAAGCTTGCCAACAAACAAGCATCTGCATAATAACATACCGTTTACTGAGGTAGGCATTCCCATACTTAGACTACAAGTGACCTTAAGCATAAGTGTCATGTGAATCATGGCCACCAATCATACACTATGGATCCATGTCATTATGGTTCAACATAGCCACGAGAAATACACTGTGGATCTATGCTATAAAGACTCAAATTTGGACATAGCCACGAGAAATACACGATGGATCTATCTATCGGTACAGACTTATGAATACTCCATCGCAACCTGGATCCATGTGACAGTATTCAGGGTCTTCATTTCCATTATCCCGAAGTACGAATCTATCCATGTGATTACAAGTGTTGAAGTCGAATCATGGTAGAAACCACTCGATTACCGGTCATTAATGAATACTGTTAACAAGTGTGAGGGAAATCACCATTGATGTCAATGACCCCCAAGGTACTTTAGTACAATCCAAGAAATGTGAATTAATGAGTTGAAGTCGAACACTAGATGGAATTTTCCAATCAAGGATCAATGATGTGAACTCACTGTCAAAAACGAGGAAACCTGCCATTGAGGCATGCAGGCTCCAAGGTACTAAATGATTTCTAAGTCAAATTCCTGGATAATGAGTTGAAGTCGATAGGAAAAGACTCTTCATAGGAGGGCCTTAATGTATCCCCCATCAATAACACGAAACATGTAATGGATTTGAAGTATATCAGAGTATGAAGTGTTTCAGGATTGACTCAGGGAAGGCCAACATGGTAAGAATTTGAGGATTGCAGATTGCCGACTCGATAGAAGGCTGGTTGAACTTCTCTTGAACATATGAATGACACGACAATTGTCTTGGCAGAATTGACTCAAGGAGGACCAATATACAGACTTGCAGATGGTCAAACAAGAGACAAATGGATTTCCCTACCCAAATACAACAATGAAAAGGGGTGTCATTTTCAAGAGCGACTTA
>JZKD02S2204258.1:0-17340 GCA_000966675.3 Picea glauca | reverse complement strand
TAAATATTGGAAAACAATACCTCAATTAATATGTTTGTTTTGATGTAATAGTTTAGTGTGTTAAAATTTTCACAAAACAATACCTCAATTAATATTATTAATTTAAAACTTTATATTTGATTTTTTTATAATATTTTATTTAAAAAACATTGTAATCCTTTTCTATTTTGATATAAGAAACTTCTAACTTTAATATAAAAACTATGAAATGTGATTAATACATTCCGTTTTATAATATTTAAAGATTTTCTTTCGATAGTTTAATACGCATGTAATATGATCTTTAATATTTTCTTGTTTGTATTTATAAATTCACTTTTTCTTAATTTAATGAATAAGAAAACTCATTATATTAATACATTCAGTTTTATAATATTTAAAGATTTTCTTTAGATAGTTTCATACGCATGTAATATGATCTTTAATATTTTCTTGTTTGTATTTATAAATTCACTTTTTCTTAATTTAATGAATAAAAAAACTCATTATAAATTCACCTTTTCTTTTTTTTAACTTAATGAATAAAAAAACTCATTATGTAGTACATAGATACATGTTTGTATTTATAAATTCAAACTCATTAAGTAGTACATAGATACATGTTTGTATTTATAAATTCACTTTTTCTTTTAAGTAGTACATAGATACATGTTTGTATTTATAAATTCACTTTTTCTTTTCTTAATGTGGTGAATAAAAAAACTCATTAAGTAGTAAATAGATACATGTTTATTTTTTAAATTCATTTTTTTTTTATAGGAAATAAAAGAGCAAAAGAACTTTTAGAATAGAATAGATGCATGTGTGCTATATAAAATGTCAAGTGTCAATAGTTCCTTGAACACATTTATTTTTGTTTTCCCTTGGATTACGTGTTGCTATTCCCCAATAAAAACAACCTTTCTAGTGACATTAAGAACCATAATCCCATAGCTATGGCTTAGGCTCAAAACTACTACTTGGATTAGAAGTTGCCAACACATGAACGAAAACCGTCAATTGGGAAGCATAGTTGGTAAGCATGCAAGATGAATAGCAAGCCTTGGTGTGCAAGATGTATTAGTGTTTATGAAATACCATTCTAAACTGACAATAAGACACGAGAAATACCATTTAAGATAATTAAGTTAAAAGCCCGGGTCAAAATCTGGCTTACGGAAAAGAAACACAAGGAAACCAAATCCTATGAAAAGTTAGACGCTGAAATCACACACCATATAAAACAAAGCCTGAAGAGAAGGGCCACATGGATCCAGTGTGAGGATAAAATACTAAGTATTTCCATAACTTTGCTAGTCATAGATGCAACAAAAAACATTTGTGGGAAATTAAAGATGAACAAGATTAGGTACATCATGGCTAGGATGCAATAAAGATGGAACCAAAGAGATTCTTCAGTTCTTTTTATCAAGAATTGGCTCAGAATTCAATTGTGGACCGGGTTGAATCAGTGAGATTGTATCCTATATTGGTTTCAGATGAGGATATTATTATAATTGAAAAAGTTGTTACAAAGGAGGAAGTGTTAGAAGTTCTAAAAGGCTTTGCAAAAGAAAAAACCCCGGGCCCCGATGGGTGGATTGTTGAATTTTACATATCTTATTATGACTTGGTTGCTAAAGACTTGCTGGAAGCGATTGAAGAAGCGCATCTTAAGGGTGAGGTAAACATGAATATAAATTCGAATTTCATTGCTCTTATTTTGAAGTTTAATGACCCTGCTACATTTGGAGACTTCCGCTCAATTGCTTTATGCAATCTCTGCTACAAGATCATTTCAAAAATTATTGCTAAAAGAATCAGACCGATTTTGTTGTGCACTTTATCATAGGAGCAATTCGACTTCTTGAAGGGAAGACAAATCGTCGATGCAATTGGAACTGCCCAATAGTGCCTTCACAACATCAGAGAAAAAAAGCTTCATGCTTTAATCTTAAAGATTGGCTTAAAAAAATCTTGACTGTATTATTTGGGATTTTCTCAGATTGGTATCACTCCAATGTGGCTTTGGGCTGTCGACGACTAAGTGGATTATGGGGTGTATTACATCTGTGACATATGCGATTTTAATCAATGGAAAGCCTTCATAATTCTTTCATAGTGGCAGGGGGCTCAGACAGGGTTGCTCACTGTCGCTCTTGTTATTTATTTTAGTTATGGAAGGTTTGAGTTTGGCTCTTAAAATAAGTCAAGTGGATGTATTACTATTAGGCATCAAGGTATCTAGGTTTATTAAGATCCTCCATCTATTGTTTGTAGATTATATCCTTATTATGGCAAAACACTCCATCGAGGAATGGAAGGAAATTAACAGGGTTTTGATTTTGTTCTGTAGAGCATCTGGCCTTCAGATAAATGCACAAAAAACTACTTTCCTTCAGTATGGTGTGCGACAACAAGTCTTGAATGTATTAAAAACATATTTTCATTACCAATTTCATGATCTGTCAGATGGTTTCAGGTATCTTAGATACTTTTTAAAGATGGGCAGGTACAAAATTGAAGATTGGCTTTGGCTATTAGATAAATATGAAAAGAGGATAAGACATTGGTGTAATCATTGGCTGTCCATCAGGGGACACTTAGTTTTGATTAAAACCACCCTTGAAAGTCAACTAGTCAACTAGTTGGCTTTGTCAAATATGCCAACTACGATTATCCAAAGGATCTGTCAACTAGTCTTTTGTTTCCTCTGGTCGGGATGTAAAAAGAAAAAGAGTTTTCACCTTTATAACTAGCAACTTATTGCTCACCCAAAACAATTTGGGGGTTGGGGCTTGAAGAACCTATATTGTTTTAGTAGAGTAATGGCAACAAATACTCTCTTGAGGGCCTTGATGCATGAAGGCTTATGGCATCGGGTTTTTGTAACATCCCGCTGTGGCACACTGATTGACCTTATTCTTTGAGGACACTTGCTCGCAAGTGATCCAAATTATTATGCTATTAAAACTTTTGATTTTGATTATGAGGCGCTATGGGTTGATGACATGTTTTTTTACCGCTTGACATAGACAAGTGCTATTGACTCGGTTTTATTGAGTGTGCAAGATTACGGATCTAGAGGATGTCGAGGCATCGATGGAACCCCTTGGAATCCGGATCAAGTCAAGGAGTGTGCCATTGGGGTTTGATTGTTTTACTGTGATATTAGTGCATCTGACTGGATGATTAATATGGATATGTTCTGACATGATTTGTTGATGATGCAGGCTGATGATAGCTTGCTGACCCTACTCACATATGGAGTAAAGGGGTCACACACAACTACCAGAGATGTTGAGGGAGAGGTGTGGACAACAACCCTGCCACAACCTACTAGCACTTCTGCCGTGGCTCGAACTGTAGGTTAACGATTACCTAGTTCGAGAGGACCCACGATGTCGTGAGGGTAGACTGCGACAATCGCTCATGATGACTCTAAGGGGTGCGCAATAAGGCAAGGGCATTATTCCTTAGAATCCCTTAGTCTCCCACAAGTTCACCTGGTGGAGTGTTGACTCCAGGGGTTATTGATGTCTACCAAATCAGTCAAGAGGCGAGTGGCACCCTTGGAGCACATAGTGCGTCCTGAAGGTCATGTCGCGCAAAGGGACAGAAGAGGTGAGTGGCACCCTTGGAGCACGTAGTGCGTCCTAAAGGGCACATCGCGCAAAGGGACAGATGAGGCGAGTGGAACCCTTGGAGCACGTAGTGCATCTTGAAGGGCACGTCGCGCAAAGGAACATATGAGGCAAGTGGCACCCTTGGAGCACCTAGTGCGTCGTGAAGGGAATGTCGCGTTGTTGATGATAGAGGGATGAACCTTGATGGCCCTAAGACAAATAACATGTTAAGTAATTAAAAAAAAAAACAATTTCCCTAATTAAATGTCGCCCAGTACGAAATTTAAGGCCTAAGTCTAAATTACGCTAGTGGTAAAATTTTGTCTTCTATAAAAAAAAAATAGTAATAAAAACAACTTAAATAATAATTGTGATCTTCGTTAAATCTTGTAACATGAAGGGAGTAAGAAATTTAATTTATTCATAAAAAAGGTAAAATTATGTTGGATTAAAATTAAAAAGGGAATTAATTGTTTTATTACCTTAATAAATTAAAGTATACTAATTAAATAAGAAAAGGGAAAAAGGGTTAATTTTCACACCTGCCTTTTTGAGTTCTAAGCAAAAGGGGAAAGAGGGAAAATAAAAAAAAAGGGAAACTAGGGAAAAGAGGTAACATAAAAAGGGAAAAAGGGGAAACTAGGGAAAAGAGGTAACATAAAAAGGGAAAAAGGGGAACTAAGGGAAAAAGCGGAAAGTCAACTTAGGAAATAATCTGCCATTTAAGAGCTTCTAATTTTAAACTGAATTAACAATTTAATAATATGGAAAACCTTTAAAACCTTTAAGGGAATTTGGGGACACCTAGGAGTGATTCTAGGAGTAACTCTAGGTGGGTGAGGGAAATAAGACAATTAATAAATTAAATAAATTAAATAATAGAGGAATGAAGGGGATGGGTGACACTTGTACGGAGAAGAATTTTTAGGAATTTATTCTAAAAAACTTTAATTAAATGAGATTTTAGGAAAGAGAGGAAGTGGTAAATTCTATATAATGAAGGAAGGTGAAGGAGGAAGAACCATCTTCTGTTTGTGTAATATTACGCTACAGAAATATCGACTTGACTGATTTACTTGTGGGAGTTGGGATACCCAGCTCGGAGAGGAGTGGTAGCTCGGCCTTGCGAGGCGAGCTGGGAGCTAGACGAAACCTCTAGATAGTGTTTGGCCCTTTTGCGGCTCCGGGGGCTAAGGGGGAAGAAGAGTACCCCTAGCATTGGCTGGGAGGTACCGATGAAGTCTCAAAATTCGGCGAGCGGGAATCGCATGGAGCGCACAGACGTTACTCAGAGCGAGCTATCAGGCAACAATACTCTCTTTTCATTTGTATAATAGATGCTATAGGTTTTATGATTGGATCTGCATGTTGATTATGTAAATAGATTGGATGTTTAAATTGAGGATTGAGACTTTTCTTAGCCTAGCTCGATGATTGTGACTCCCTTGGCCTTAGTTTTCCTGCATGTCTTGACCACCTAGCTGTGTTTGATTGTGACCCGTGTAATTGTTATCCTTTCGTCCTTATTTCATCAGTCCTCGCCTGAGCAGTCAGCCAAGAGATTGATCTATAGTCGTCACCTTAGCATTAAAAGACCTATGGATCTCAATGCCCTGCTTTTCTATGCGAGGATGATGAGCGAAGGACGTCTTGTCAGCCATCTACCTCTGTTGTCATCCCTGGGCTGATTGTTGTATTGCACCTTCTAGAAAAAGTACCTCTGCGTATGGATTTCATGAGCCCTTGTTGGTTTATATCTGTGCTTGTTTGTTCTCCAAGCCTTGAGGGCTTAACCTTGTATTTTTCCGTGCTTGATTGAATCATCCCTGTTCTTGTCTGCGATGGACCTCATGCCTGTGTTTTAACTTGGAGACAGTGATTTTATGTGCTACGTTGGGATAGCTAAATAGTGGATTACTCTGCATTTTCGTGGTATAGAAAATATAATTATATGAACATAGAATTTTACCTTTAACAGGTGACCGAGGATTTATATAAAATGTACTTGAAATGGCCATATTTTTATTATTGTTGAATCAGAGTGATATAAATCACAGTTATACAATTGCAGCAATATTGTTAGTATCACTATTATTGTCAACTCGCAGGTGCACCAATTGCAGTAATGTCTTTAGTATTGTTATTATGGTTAAATCACTGTTATACAGTCGCAACAATGTTGATAGTATTGTTAATATTGTTAGCTCCCAGACATGAACATCGCAGTAATGTTGTTAGTATGGTTATTTTCTAAATCCGAGTTCGATCAGTGTAAGTATGCACTTGACAACGTGTTATACCTTGCATGAAGGCATTATGAGAACAACGCGTCGTTTATATCATGGTCAATATTATCTGATATACATATTCATGAGGCGTATCCCAGGATATCCCAGAAATTTAAAGCACCACGATTGACGGTTGCGCGAACTTTGTATTCTGTTGACAAAATTTTTTCTTGTGTACTGGTGATGGTGGGCGTAGTTCGTGTAGTGGAGTGGGTTTGGGCAGTCAAATGTTGGGCAGCGAATGGTAAAACCTAGAAAATTTCGTGCTCCATTTCCCAACAAATTTCGTGCTCTATTTCCTAGCTAAATTCGTGCTCTATTTCCCTAATTTTTTTTTCTGTTTATACATTGGGTGGACAACGAATTCTTACACCAGTTGCACACCATGATTTCATGGCTCTCTACACCGTAATTCCACCTCGATTCCTTATCAAATTACATAGGAATACTCCATGACCTCTGGGCGAACTCACCCAGCCTTCATGGCTGCATTTTTAATGTGAGCATGTCTGTTTTTAAAGTGTTGTTAAGGATGAAAATATTCAACGAATTTAATATGCTTCTTACTCCTTATAATCCTTTTCAATTATGCGTTTTTTTTTATGCTTATTAAACCTACGTTTTAATCCTGTAAGATTGGCGTTTTAATGCTTTGGTATATTCGCTGAATATGGCGTGTTAATGCCCTGAACTGAACTGAGTTTTAATCCTTTAAGCCAGGCGTTTTAATGCTCTGCTATGGTCGTTGAATCTACAAGATGCAAGTTAAAATTTTTGCAGGAAGACAACATAGCTATAGGCTATGCAACAGCCAGATTCATGGCATTCATCTAAGGACGTGAAAAAGTGAGCATCCCCAAAGGGTGACATACCACTGTATTAATTGGAAAATGTTTCAACTCTTTAGAAGCTATTTTTTTGGTAAGAAATACTGATTGCAACAAATCAAAATATCCTACCTGGCAGTGAATCTAAGAACCGTAAAATCTAATGTTAATGTTAAAGAAATTTTAACCTTAGTTGATATCACCTATGTATGTTAATACTGGACTCTCTAAGGTCAATCTAGGCGCCAAACGTCATCTAGTTGGGTATCAGAACGAATAAAAAATCTTAGTTTGCAAGTAACAAAGCTTTTGGTAAAAGTGTAATTTACCAAGCCTTTTTACATACCTAATGGTGCCTTTTTGTCATGTTCATCTTTTAGCATTTTCTCTTTAAGGGATGTAACAATTAAAAAATGGATTTCATAGTGTTATTGTAAAAGTTGTATAGGCATCAATCCTATCGATTGGGGGTCCCGGTTCAAGCTATCTCAACTTCGTGGTTGGATAGTTTAGGAATGTTATTTTCGCCAAGTTTCAGCGCGCGTCGATTGGGGGCTCGAGTTAGATGTCTGGTGATTTGACAGTGCATTCGATCTCCTAGTGCTTTGGTTTTCTTGAGTCGTTGGTCCAGATAGGATCGTGTTACTCCAAGGTGATCGTCGCACCTGTCACCTGGGGACATCATGATCCCGGATGAGGGGATCATGGCGCGCCCTTTGGATAGTGGCGAACGATAACTTGAATGGAGTCTGTGCTCCCGTGGTGGGTTTTTGATCATTGTAATTTGTGTTGGTGCTTGGCTTGTGACGCCTTCATGCATTGGGTGGCGCGCTAAAGAGTTTCTAGTTACTAGCCATTGAGGTTGTTGTTTTGGGTTGGGGATGTTGTCCTTAGGCTTGTAGAAGATGCCGTGTTATGTCGAGTGGATAGTCATTCCTTCCTTGATTCATGTGTGTTTCACCCAGTTTCTCTTGTGCCAGTGCATGGAGTCATAATTTCCTGTTTCCTGGACTATGTGCTTGTGTTCATCCTCAGTTGTGTGGTTAATTGTTTTCGTTGACGCCTTCTTGCCTAGAAACACAAAAAAAAAAAATTGTACCTTGCTTCGCTTGTTGTCGTAATGACAGGGGTCGTTACACATGGTATCAAAGCCAATTAAACCTTGTGACTGTGAATCTCCATGCTTTCCATTGTAGTAAACCCTTGAGTCTTAACCTAACGCTATATAAAACTTTAACTTGCCCTTGCAATAATCACTGTTAGATGACACCGTAGATATTCACAACGAGGTATCGTGGAAGGAAGTGTGACACCTCCAAAAGTTTCATGCCCTCAGAGTTTGACCCCAAGGGGAGGAACAAGTCCTTGGGATGGATTCGCTTGTAGTAAGGGATGCAGGTGGTCTGACAAGGCCCTTCCTAGGATCCTAGGATCGTAGGATCGTATGATGTCGTGATTGGTATGGATTGGTTGGGATTGCATGAGGCTATACTCAAATGTAAGATGAAATGGTTGAGCTTGGTCGATGACGAGGGATAGAGACATGTTATTGTAGGCCGGAACTAGGGAGTTTCTCTAACGTTCATCTCTTCCTTGCAACTTCGGAAGAGCATGCACAAGGGGTGTGATTTTTATGCAATCCTTCTGTTAAACAAGAAGGGAGTAGCGGAAGGTCTAGAACATCTTCCGGTGGTGAGAGAGTTTGCGGACGTGTTTTCGGAGGAGTTACCTGGGATGCCACCAGAGAGGGAATTGGAGTTTACCATAGACCTAAAACCAGGGACTGAACCAATAGTGAGAATGCCTTATCGGATCTCAACCCCAGAGTTACAAGAGTTGAAAATACAACTGAAGGAGTTGTTGGACCTAGGACGGATATGTCCTAGTGTGTCACCATGGGGTGCACCTGTTATTTTCATATGAAAGAAGGATGCATCGTGGAGGCTCTGCATTGACTACCGTCAATTGAACAAGGCCACAATCAAGAATCAATATTCGTTCCCGAGGATTGATGATCTGTTCGATCAAATGAAGGGCTCAACAATGTTTTCGAAGATCGACTTGCGATCGAGATACCACCAGTTATGGATGAAGGAGGATGATGTCCCTAATACCACCTTTAAGATGAGGTTTATATATTACAAGTTTACTGTTTTACCGTTGGGACTGACAAACGCCCCAGGGGTATTTATGAGTTTGATGAACGGGGTGTTCCGCGAGTACTTGGACAAGTTCGTCCAAGTGTTCATTGATGATATTTTGATTTCCTCTAGGATGATGGAGGAGCACGATGAGCACTTGTACTTGGTACTACAGTTCTTGCGAGAGCACAAATTGTATGGAAAGTTGTCCAAATGCTCATTTTATCAATCGAAGATTCGCTACTTAGGGAATGTCATCTCCAACGAAGGTATCATCATGGATCCAATAAAGTTCGAGGCTATTATGGAATGGCCTATGCCGACGAATGTCCCGAAAGTGCGTAGCTTCATGGGTTTAGTAGGATACTATCAATGGTTCGTTGAGGGATTTCGAAGATAGCAAATCCGATCACGGAGTTGCAGAAGAAGAACAAGAAGTTTGTTTGGACCGAGAAATGCGCATAATCATTTAGGAGGCTAAAGGAGTTGTTGACAACAACATTGATACTAAAGGTCCCTGACATGGACACAGACTTCTTGGTATGCAATGACGCATCCAAGGAAGTCTTAGGCGAGGTCTTGATGTAAGACAGATGAGTGATCGCTTACATTACGAGGAAACTAAGAAGGCATGAGGAGAAATACGCGACGCATGATTTGGAGTTGTTAGTCATCGTTTATGCCTTGAAGGTTTGGAGACACTACCTTATTGGATGAAAATTTGAACTAAAGGCTGACCATTGTGGACTACAACACATCTTTACACAAAGTGACCTGAACGTGCGACAATGACATTGGTCGGAATTGCTTAGCAAGTACGACTTTGAGATTACTTGCATAAAGGGAACATTGAACCGAGTGGCAGATGCATTGAGTCAGAGACCACACATCTTTTCGGTACTGCCTCTTCAAGGGAATCTACATAAAAAGATTCTAACTTTACAGTGTGATGATGACTGGTACAAAGAGTTCGAGGGTTTTATCAGACAAATCAAAATGATGGTACCACGATTTGAAGGATTTTCATTTGATAGCGATGATTTATTAAGGTTTAAAAATCGTATCTACATATCACCGAACGACGAGTTGAGGATGTTGATCGTGAGCGAGGCTCATAGAGAAGTTTACATGGCTCACCCAGGAGCACGAAGATGAGGGCAGACCTTAAACCCTTATTCTTCTGGAAGGGAATGAAGGCAGGCATAGTCAACTATGTGGCCAGATGTCTAGAATGTCAGCAGGTAAAGGCTGAACATAGACACCCTGCAGGATTACAACAACCACATGCTATTCTAGAATCGAAATGGGAGGTTATTTCAATGGATTTTATTGTTGGATTGCCACTGATGGTAAGGATACATGACTTGATTTTTGTAGTAATAGGGACTCTGATGAAGAGTGCTCACTTTATTCTTGTGCATACATCGTATCAAGCACCTAACATAGCTAGAGTTTTTATTAGTGATATTGTGAGGCTGCATGGTGTGCCTAAGAGGATTATATCCGATCGGGGATCGATGTTTACTGATGATTTTGGATGAGTTTCCAAGAGGCCTTGGGAACCCAACTTAACTTTAGTACTGCGTATCACCCAGAGACTGACGGGCATACCGAACGAACAAACCAAACTATGGAGGACATGTTGTGCATGTACGTGATGGACCAACAAAAGCATTGGGAAGAATTCTTGCTACTAGTAGAGTTTTCTTACAACCATAGTTACCAGAGCACCATTAAGATGGCGCCTTTCGAATTTCTTTACGGGCGACCGTGTCAGACACCTTTGGGTTGGGATCGGCTTGAGGATAGGGTCCTGGTGGGACCATAAGCGATCCAAGAAATGGAAGAGCAAATGCAAATGATAAGACAAAGGATTAAAGAAGCGAAGGATCGACAAAAGAGTTACGATGATGCGTGTCGTGTCAACCATAATTACGTTGTGGCGATCGAGTCATTTTGTGACGGAAACTGCATAAGAGTTCGATATAGTTGGGAAAAGGGGGGCTAAACTATATCCTAGGTTCGTGGGATCCTACGATATTTTGGAAAAGAGAGGCCTGTGGCCTGATGACTAGCCTTGCCTAATTCTTGAGGCGTATGCATGATGTATTTCACGTCTCTGTTTGAGACTTTATCATTAGTGATCCTTCACATGATTTTTCTTGAGCACCTTGTGGGTGTCGGACAAGGGTGCGCTCACGGCTGAGCTGGTCCGCATCTTAGATCATCGTGTTCGACAACTACGACGTCGAACGATAGAGTAGGTCAAGTTCTAGTGGGACAATTATAGTCTACACTCGGCGACCTGGGAGGACACAAATGATATGCACCAACAGTTTCCAATTTTTGTTTGATGATAGACATATGATACTGTGATACACTTTATTTTAGGCTATATACTGTGAAACTTCGGGATGAAGTTTAGACCAAAAGGGGGTGTATGTAACATCCCGCTCTGGTGCACTAATCGAACTTATTCTTTGAGGACACTTGATCACAAGTGATCCAGATTATTATGCTATTAAAACTTTTGATTTTGATTATGAGGCGCTATGGGTTGACGACATGTTGTTTTACCGCTTGACATAGACATGTGCTATTGAATCGGTTTTACTGAGTGTGCAGGATTATGGACCTAGAGGATGTCGAGGCATCGATGGAACCCCTTGGACTCCGAATCGAGTCAGGGAGTGTGCCATTGGGGTTTGATTGTTTTATTGTGATATTAGTGCATCTGACTGGATGATTGATATGGATATGTTCTGACATGATTTGTTGATGATGCAGGCTGACGATAGCTTTCCAACTAGACTCACATATGTAGTAAAGGGGTCACACACGACTACCAGATATGTTGAGGGAGAGGTGTGGACAACAACCCTTCCACAACCTACTAGCACTCCCGCCGTGGCTCAAACTATAGGTTAACGATTACCTAGTTCGAGAGGACCCACGATGCCCTGAGGGAAAACTGCGACAGTCACTCACGATGATTCTAAGGGGCGCGCAATAAGGCAGGGGCCTTATTCCTTAGAAGCCCTTAGTCTCCCACAATTTCACCTGGTGGAGTGTTGACTCCAAGGGCTATTGATGTCTACCAAATCAATCAAGAGGTGAGTGGCACCCTTAGAGCATGTAGTGCATCTTGAAGGACACATCACGCAAAGGGACATAAGAGGCAAGTGAAACCCTTGGAGCACGTAGTGCGTCCTGAAGGGCACGCCATGCAAAGGGACAGATGAGGCGAGTGGCACCCTTGGAGCACGTAGTGCATCCTGAAGGGCACATCGTGCAAAGGAACAAATGAGGTGAGTGGCACCCTTGGAGCACCTAGTGCGTCTTGAAGGGCACGTCGCATTGTTGATGATAGAGGGATGAACCTAGATGGCCCTAAGACAAATAACATGTTAAGTAATTAAAAAAAAAAACAATTTCCTTGATTAAATGTCGCCCAGTACGAAATTTAAGGCCTAAGTCTAAATTACACTAGTGGTAAAATTTTGTCTTCTATATAAAAAAAATAGTAATAAAATAATAAAAATAAAAACAACTTAAATAATAATTATGATCTTTGTTAAATCTTGTAACATGAAGGGAGTAAGAAATTTAATTTATTCACAAAAAAGGTAAAATTATGTTGGATTAAAATTAAAAAGGGAATTAATTGTTTTATTACCTTAATAAATTAAAGTATACTAATTAAATAAGAAAAGGGAAAAAGGGTTAATTTTCACACCTGCCTTTTTGAGTTCTAAGTAAAAGGGGAAAGAGGGAAAATCAAAAAAAGGAAAACTAGGGAAAAGAGGTAACATAAAAAGGGAAAAAGGGAAACTATGGGAAAAAGTTGAAAGTCAACTTAGGAAAGAATCCACCATTTAAGAGCTTCTAATTTTAAACTGAATTAGCAATTTAATAATATGGAAAGCCTTTAAAACCTGTAAGGGAATTTGGAGACACCTAGGAGTGATTCTAGGAGTAACTCTAGGTGGGTGAGGGAAATAAGACAATTAATAAATTAAAGAAATTAAATAATAGAGGAATGAAGGGGATGGGTGACACTTGTACGGAGAAGAATTTTTAGGAATTTATTTTAAAAAACTTTAATTAAATGAGATTTTAGGAAAGAGAGGAAGTGGAAAATTCTATATAATGAAGGAAGGTGAAGGAGGAAGAACCATCTTTTATTTGCATAACGTTACACTGCAGAAATATCGACTTGACTGATTTACTTGTGGGAGTTGGGATACCCATCTCGGCCTTTCGAGGCGAGCTGGGAGCTAGACAAAACCTCTAGATAGTGTGTGGCCCCTTTGTGGCTCGGGGGGTTAAGGGGGAAGAAGAGTACCCTTAGCATTGGATGGGAGGTATCGGTGAAGTCTCGACGATCAACGAGCGAGAGTCACACAGAGTATGCAGACGTCACTCAGAGCGGGCGATGAGGCATCGATACTCTATTTTCATTTGTATAATAGATGTTGTAGGTTTTATGATTGGATCTGCATGCTTATTATGTAAATAGGTTGGATGTTTAAATTGATGACTGAGACTTTTCTTAGCCTATCTCAATGATTGTTGAATCCGTTGGCCTTAGTTTTCCTGCATGTCTTGACCACCTAGTTGTGTTTGATTGTGACTCGTGTGATTGTTAGCCTTTCATCCTTAGTTCATCAGTCCTCTCCTAAGCAGTCAGCCAAGAGCTTGATCTACGGTCATCACCTTAGCGTTAAAATACCTATGGATCTCAATGCCCTTCTTTCTGTGTGAGGATGATGAGCGAAGGACGTCCTATTAGCCATCTTCCTCTATTGTCCTCCCTAGGCTGTTTGTTGTCTTGCGCCTTCTAGAAAAAGTACCTCTGTGTATGGATTTCATGAGCCCTTGTTGGTTTATATCTGCGCTTTTTTGTTCTCCCAGCCTTGAGGGTTTAACCTTGGATTTTTCTGCGCTTGATTGAATCATCCCTGTCCTTGTCTGCGATGGATCTCATGCCTGTGTTTTAACTTGGAGACACTGATTTTATGTGCTACGTTGGGATAGATAAATAGTGGATTACTCTGCATTTTCCTGGTATAGAAAATATAATTATATGAATAGAGATTTTTACCTTTAATGGGTGACCAAGGATTTATATAAAATGAACTTGAAATGGACGTATTGTTATTATTGTTGAATCGGAGTGATATAAATCATAGTTATACAATTGCAACAATATTGTTAGTATCGCTATTATTGTTAACTCACAGGTGTACCAATTGCAGTAATGTCTTTAGTATTGTTATTATGGTTAAATCATCATTATAAAATCACAACAATGTTGATAGTATTGTTAATATTGTTAGCTCATAGACATACACATCACAGTAATGTTGTTAGTATGGTTATTTGCTAAATCCGAGTTCGATCAGTGTAAGTATGCACTTGACAACGTGTTATACCTTGCATGAAGGTGTTATGAGCCTAGCGAGCCGTTTATATCATGGTTAGTATTATCTGATATACATATTCATGAGGCGTATCTCAGGATATCCCCAAAATTTAAAGCACCACGATTAACGGTTGCGCGGACTGTGTATTTTGTTGACGATATTTTTTCTTGCATGCCGGTGATGGTGGGTGCAGTTCATGTAGTGGAGTGGGTTTGGGCAGTCAAGTGTTGGGCAATGAATGGTAAAACCCAAAAAATTTCATGATCCATTTCCTAACAAATTTCGTGCTCTATTTCCCTAATTTTTTTTCTGTTTATACATTGGGTGGACAACGACTTCTTACACCAGCTGCACACCACGATTTCGTGGCTCTCTAGACTGTAATGCCACCTTGATTCCTTAGCAAATCACACAGTAATACTCCACGACCTCTGGGCGAACTCACCCAGCCTTCATGGCTGTGTTTTTAATGTGAACATGTCTGCGTTTAAAGTGTTGTTAAGGATGAAACTATTCAATGAATTTAATATGCTTCTTACTCCTTATAATCCTTTTTAATTATGCATTTTTTTTTATGCTTATTAAACCTGCGTTTTAATATTGTAAGACTGGTGTTTTAATGCTTTGGTATAATCGTTGAATTTGGTGTGTTAACGCCCTGAAATGAACTGATTTTTAATCCTTTAAGCCAGGCATTTTAATACTCTACTATGGTCATTGAATCTACAAGATGCAAGTTAAAAGTTTTGCAGGAAGACAACATATCTATAGGCTATGCAACAGCCAGATTCATGGCATTCAACTAGGGATGTGAAAAAGTGAGCATCCCCAAAGGGTGACAGACCATTGTATTAATTGGAAAAGGGTTCAACTCTTTAGAAGCTATTTTTTTGGTGGGAAATACTAATTGCAGTAAGTCAAAATATCCTACCTGGCAGTGAAGCTAAGAACCGTAAAATCTAATGTTAATGTTAAAGAAATTTCAACCTTAGTTGATATCACCTATGTATGTTGATATTGGACTCTCTAAGGTCAACCTGGGCGCCGAACGTCATCTAGTTGGGTATCAGACGAATAATAAATCTTAGTTTGGAAGTAACAAAACTTTCAGTGAAAGTGTAATTTACCAAGCCTTTTTACATACCTAATGGTGCCTTTTTGTCATGTTCATCTTTTAGAATTTTCTCTATAAGGGATGTAACAATTAAAAAATGGATCTCATAGCGTTATTGTAAAAGTTGTATAGGCATCAATCCTATCGATTGGGGGTCCTGGTTCAAGCTAGCTCAACTTTGTGGTTGGATAGTTTAGGAATGTTATTTTCGCCAAGTTTCAACGCGCGTCGATTGGGGGCTCGGGTTATATGTCTAGTGATTCAACAGTGCATTCAATCTCCTAAAGATTTGATTTTCTTGAGTCGTCGGTCCAGATAGGATCGTGTTGCTCCAGGGCGATTGTCGCCTGGGGACGTCATGATCCCGGATGAGGGGATCATGGCGCGCCCTTTGGATAGTGGCGAACGATAACTTGACCGAAGTCTGTGCTCCCATGGTGGGTTGTTGATCATTGTAAGTTCGTGTTGGCACTTGGCTTGTGACGCCTTCATGTGTTGGGTGGCGTGCTAAAGAGGTTCTAGTTACTAGCCGTTGAGGTTGTTGTTTCAGGTTGGGGATGTTGTCCTTAGGCTTGTAGGAGATGTTGTGTTATATTGGGTGGATAGTCATTCCTTCCTTGATTCATGCATGTTTCACCCGATTGTTCTTGTGCCAGTGCATGGAGTCGTAGTTGCATGTTTCCTAGACTATGTGCTTGTGTTCATCCTCAGTTGTGTGGTTAATTGCAGGGGTGATTTTAAGTATGGAAATTTATATTAAAATGTAAAAACCTTCGCGAATCTTACTAATCCTTCATATGTCAACTATAAATGTTTGGCGATATTTTTGTAAAAATATTCAAATTTGTAAGTATTTTATACAGTTTTTATAAAATTCTCGCGATTTTTAAGGTAAAATAATTTTATCCTATAGAATTTGGGTGAAACATTTTTAAAATAGCGAATCTCGCTTTTGGAAAAACCATGGAAAATTAGCCCATGAGCGAAATTTAGCCCCTAAAATCATCCTTGGTTAATTGTTGTCATTGACGCCTTCTTGCTTAGAAACACACACAAAAAAAATTGTACCTTTCTTCACTTGTCGTCGTAATGGCAGAGGTCGTTACAGTTTTAAAAACAAAATATCTTCCCTTTGTATTCGTGGAGAGGTGGTTTTGTACTGTAAACATATCAGAGGTAAAAGGCTCTCTGTCCTGGATTTATTTAATTAACTCTTTTCACCTCCTCATGCACTCGATAGCATGGAGCCCGGGGTCGGGTCATTCCATTCTAATAGACAAAGATCACGTCCTAGGCATGTGATTATCAACTATTTTGTTAGATGAGCTAATTTAATCCATAAACCAGAAAGGTGTTTACTACTTATAATAGGTAAATTGTGAACCACGCACGAGGATGGTTTGTTCAAATTGGATTACAGGAGAGGAGATGGAACTAAAAGGGTCCCTTTATGTAGAATGACAACCATTTATATGTGCTTTTATTAATTCTGGGGTGCTACTGCTAGATAGACTAGATGCATTGAAATGGACGGGTGGAGACCTGTCGGCATAGATGATTTTAGGGGCGAAATTTCGCCCATGGGCGAAATTAAGGGGCCTCTAATTTTTTATTGGGCGAATTTTTTGTATTAGAGTGATTTTTTAAAACTTATTTTATTAGCCCGTAATTTATTTTAAGGTAAAAATCATGTACAGGGTTAGCCCATGTTTTTAGGAGGGATAGAGGAAAACAAATTATATTTAGCCCCTGAAATTTGGAGGAACAAGCTTCCATTAGCCAAATTTCTAAAAATATGGGAATTTATGATAGCTTCTTCGCCCCGCCATTTGGTAAAATCGGGATTTATGGTTTAATTTCGCCCCGATTTTGTGGTATGGGCAGTGGGCACTCAACACTGGGTAGCCCGTTCAATCGTGGGGACGCCCGTTCAATCGTG
>JZKD02S2204247.1:1088-21307 GCA_000966675.3 Picea glauca | reverse complement strand
AAATGTGTGAATGAAATATTTCTGATTTTGTCATTAAAAATCAACATGGTATCAGAGCTTTTTCTCTGACAGTGGGCAGTGTGATATTTGGGCAAAAAGGGTGTGATTGTTTTCCTTGAGATGTGACAGGGAATATGGCTGCAAGCATTAGATATGAGGATCGGTTGGATGACATTTCCAACTACTTGCAGTGGAAGGTTCGTTTGTCAGTCGTTCTCAAGGAGAACAAGATCTATAGCTATGTCATCTTTGTTGTAGCAGCTCCTGCAACAGATCCTGTTGCTTTGGAATTGCATGAGGTCAAGGAAGATAAAGCTCAGAGGATTATTCTGGATGGGGTGAAGGATCACCTTATTCCACACTTGGCTAAGAAAAAGACTGCCAAGGAGATGTGGGATGCACTTAAGAACTTGTTCGAGGCGAAGAATGAGAACCAGAAGATGGCCTTGAAGGTTAAGTTGCATGATACCAAGATGGGTAAGGAGGAGAGTGTCTCTTCTTATATTACTTGGATGACTCAAGTTAAAGATGAGCTGGCAGCTGTTGGAGAGGTCATTTTGGATTCTAAGTTGGTGAGGATAGACTTAAATGGCTTCACCAAAGATTGGGAAGTTTTCGTGAAGTGTGTGGTGGGTCGTGAGCATCTACCAGATTGGAGCAGACTGTGGGATGATTTCACTCAGGAGGAGATCCGAGAAATATCTCAGAGCAATGATCAGAAGACATATAGAGTTGATGAAAATGTTGCTCTTGTGGCAAAGAGCAAGAAGAAAGGAAGTTCCGCAAGGGACATGAGTAAAGTCAGATGATTTTGTTGTAACAAGTTGGGGCACCTTGCCTCTCAATGTCCTGAGAGGAATAAGAAGAAGAAGGAGTTAGAGGAGCCCAAGACAGCTGCTATAGCAGCCATAGAGGACTTTGCTTCAAAGTTCGATAGGGAATTTTCTTTGGTTACCCTAGTTTCCAGTGTCGGCAACGGAGGATTTGGAGGTGATGTCAGATGGGTTGTGGATAGCAGAGCCTCTAACTACATGAAAAAAATCTAGCGAGTATTCCCAGACTTCACAGAGATTGGTCCCGGCCGACAGATGGTAAATGAAGGTGGTATGGCGAGAGTTGTACGTGGAGTTGGGAATGTTAGATTCCAACTCGAGTTTTGGGGACTCTTGGAGATTGATGGAGTTCTCTTTGTTCCAGGGTTGAGTGTTAACTTGCTCTCAGTCTCAACCTTGCAGGATGTAGGATATTGCGTATTGTTCAAGGGGAACCATGTCTTTATCTACAGAGAGGGAGTGGATCCAGGAGAGCTGCAACTGATCGGTAACCGGGTGAATAGGTTGTATATGTTGAGAGGATAGCCTATGATGTGTGATTCAACGTCAGATGAGGAGTGTGAGGAGGCTTTTGAGACTGCGGTGGTGCCAAGGTATCAGTCTTGCATTTCGAGAGAAGAGAGCGAGTCTCTTCTGAGCACTGGCAGAAGGCTCAACTAGGTTGATCGAACCGATGCTCAAGATGAAGTGAGCTCAGGGTTCCAGGAGGTTGCCAGGAGAAGATCTTCTAGTTCAAGTTCTGTGTAGGTGTTGCAGATGGCTCCAGGTTCAGAGGGAGCTTCTACATAGCACAGTGTGATGGGACCAGATGATGGAGATGGCAATAAGTACATCCCTCGTTAAGAGGGAGTGTTGAAATATAACAAGGGATGTCCTCATTCATGTTTTTGTGTTTTTTCATGAGGAGGACATAAAGCCATAATTCCTAGACATGTTTTATTTGTTAAGTGACTTTTTAAATAAAGTGCTTTTATAAAGTGAATGTACTTTATAACTTAAAGTGTTTTTAAGTTGTGGGACCCAAAAAATATTTAATGAGCATTTATTACTTATTTTGTAATTAAGGGGGAACATTAAATATGAGCCCTCAGATTAGACTTATGATAGCCATTAGATTGAGTTGGTTATGTAAGTTAGGGTTTCTTAGGAAAAGAGAAAAGTACATATACATGCTTAGGGATGTGAGAAAAACACACTGGGGAAGATGAGAGGAGAAGTTGAGAGATTGCTTGAGAGAGGAAAGTGGGAATCAAGAAGGGCACGATTTCCAAGAGAGCTAGCGTGGAAATCCCAAGGAGGCATTTTTCTGTTTTGATTTGCAACAGTGTTATTTGCTAGGACAGGCCATACTGTAAGGATCCGTACATGCCATACAACAACATTCTTGAGGCATGAAAATCGAGGCAAGATTGGGCACAGTTTTTGAGGCATCCTTGAAGAATTTCCTGAAGGAGGAAGGCCATATAGAAGAGAAGGTACAACATCCTATTGTGGCATGAATTTCAAGGTGCCAAATTTCATCAAATTTGTACAACTGTACGGACTGTGGCACGGTTTTCAAGACAAATTTGTGGGGGACAGTTTTGTGCTGTAAGAGGTATTTCTCTTGGCCGAAAAGTGTTATTGATGCTGTTTTGAACTTTTCTGAAGCAAAATAATAATATCTCTCTCTCATTGGGTTTCCCCACATTGGGGTTTTCCCTGGCAGTTGCCTAAATTTCTGTGAGTTATGGGTTGTTGTCCATTGTGTATTTCCGCTGCATATTTTGCTTAACAATGTGTATTTCTGCTTATAGAAATTTCTGAATGTGGGTATGCATTTYTGAAATTTAAGAAGACAGTTATCTCTAGGTTGCTAAGTGTTTGACRAAATGTGTGAATGAAATATTTCTGATTTTGTCATTAAAAATCAACATGGTATCAGAGCTTTTTCTCTGACAGTGGGCAGTGTGATATTTGGGCAAAAAGGGTGTGATTGTTTTCCTTGAGGTGTGACAGGGAATATGGTTGCAAGCATTAGATATGAGGATCGGTTGGATGACATTTCCAACTACTTGCAGTGGAAGGTTCGTTTGTCAGTCGTTCTCAAGGAGAACAAGATCTATAGCTATGTCATCTTTGTTGTAGCAGCTCCTGCAACAGATCCTGTTGCTTTGGAATTGCATGAGGTCAAGGAAGATAAAGCTCAGAGGATTATTCTGGATGGGGTGAAGGATCACCTTATTCCACACTTGGCTAAGAAAAAGACTGCCAAGGAGATGTGGGATGCACTTAAGAACTTGTTCGAGGCGAAGAATGAGAACCAGAAGATGGCCTTGAAGGTTAAGTTGCATGATACCAAGATGGGTAAGGAGGAGAGTGTCTCTTCTTATCTTACTCAGGTGACTCAAGTTAAAGATGAGCTGGCAGCTGTTGGAGAGGTCATTTTGGATTCTAAGTTGGTGAGGATAGCCTTAAATGGCTTCACCAAAGATTGGGAAGTTTTCGTGAAGTGCGTGGTGGGTCGTGAGCATCTACCAGATTGGAGCAAACTGTGGGATGATTTCACTCAGGAGGAGATCCGAGAAAGATCTCAGAGCAATGATCAGAAGACATATAGAGTTGATGAAAATGTTGCTCTTGTGGCAAAGAGCAAGAAGAAAGGAAGTTCCACAAGGGACATGATTAAAGTCAGATGATTTTGTTGTAACAAGTTGGGGCACCTTGCCTCTCAATGTCCTGAGAGGAAGAAGAAGAAGAAGGAGTTAGAGGAGCCCAAGACAGCTGCTATAGCAGCCATAGAGGAATTTGCTTCAAAGTTCGATAGGGAATTTTCTTTGGTTACCCTAGTTTCCAGTGTCGGCAACGGAGGATTCGGAGGTGATGTCATATGGGTTGTGGATAGCAGAGCCTCTAACTACATGACAAAAATCTAGCAAGTATTCCCAGACTTCACAGAGATTGGTCCTGGCCGACAGATGGTAAATGAAGGTGGTATGGCGAGAGTTGTACGTGGAGTTGGGAATGTTAGATTCCAACTCGAGTTTTGGGGACTCTTGGAGATTGATGGAGTTCTCTTTGTTCCAGGGTTGAGTGTTAACTTGCTCTCAGTCTCAGCCTTGCAGGATGTAGGATATTGCGTATTGTTCAAGGGGAACCATGTCTTTATCTACAGAGAGGGAGTGGATCTAGGAGAGCTGCAACTGATCGGTAACCGGGTGAATAGGTTGTATATGTTGAGAGGATAGCATATGATGTGTGATTCAACGTCAGATGAGGAGTGTGAGGAGGCTTTTGAGACTGCGGTGGTGCCAAGGTATCGGTCTTGCATTTCGAGAGAAGAGAGCGAGTCTCTTCTGAGCACTGGCAGAAGGCTCAGCTAGGTTGATCGAACCGATGCTCAAGATGAAGTGAGCTCAGGGTTCCAGGAGGTTGCCAGGAGAAGATCTTCTAGTTCAAGTTCTGTGTAGGTGTTCCAGATGGCTCCAGGTTCAGAGGGAGCTTCTACACAGCACAGTGTGATGGGACCAGATGATGGAGATGGAAATAAGTACATCCCTCGTTAAGAGGGAGTGTTGAAATATAACAAGGGATGTCCTCATTCATGTTTTTGTGTTTTTTCATGAGGAGGACATAAAGTCATAATTCCTAGACATGTTTTATTTGTTAAGTGACTTTTTAAATAAAGTTCTTTTATAAAGTGAATGTACTTTATAACTTAAAGTGTTTTTAAGTTGTGGGACCCAAAAAATATTTAATGAGCATTTATTACTTATTTTGTAATTAAGGAGGAACATTAAATATGAGCCCTCAGATTAGACTTATGATAGCCATTAGATTGAGTTGGTTATGTAAGTTAGGGTTTCTTGGGAAAAGAGAAAAGTACATATACATGCTTAGGGATGTGAGAAAAACACATCGGGGAAGATGAGAGGAGAAGTTGAGAGATTGCTTGAGAGAGGAAAGTGGGAATCAAGAAGGGCACGATTTCCAAGAGAGCTAGCGTGGAAATCCCAAGGAGGCATTTTTCTGTTTTGATTTGCAACAGTGTTATTTGCTAGGACAGGCCATACTGTAAGGATCCGTACATGCCATACAACAACATTCTTGAGGCATGAAAATCGAGGTAAGCTTGGGCACAGTTTTTGAGGCATCCTTGAAGAATTTCTTGAAGGAGGAAGGCCATATAGAAGAGAAGGTACAACATCCTGGTGTGGCATGAATTTCAAGGTGCCAAATTTCATCAAATCTGTACAACTGTACGGACTGTGGCACGGTTTTCAAGACAAATTTGTGGGGGACAGTTTTGTGCTGTAAGAGGTATTTCTCTTGGCTGAAAAGTGTTATTGATGCTGTTTTGAACTTTTCTGAAGAAAAATAATAATATCTCTCTCTCATTGGGTTTCCCCACATTGGGGTTTTCCCTTGCAGTTGCCTAAATTTCTGTGAGTTATGGGTTGTTGTCCATTGTGTATTTCCGCTGCATATTTTGCTTAACAATTTGTATTTCTGCTTATAGAAATTTTTGAATGTGGGTAGGCATTTCTGAAATTTAAGAAGACACTTATCTCTAGGTTGCTAAGTGTTTGATGAAATGTGTGAATGAAATATTTCTGATTTTGTCATTAAAAATCAACAATATCAACACTCCCTCCTAGCCAGGGAGGTTTTAAGGGAAATGGTATTGAACACAAACATAACATTCAACTGATAGCATCATCACAGCCACACGGGCCATCTCATGATCAAATCATGAGCACCATCATCTCTATCCAACTATATAGTCTCCAGGGAAATCGAAACAATTCCATCCAATAGAACACAACTATGTCTATACATAGTATTATTCAATTACTATCCAGTGGTACACAACCACTCCTAGTAGCACACTACTACTAGCTAGTGACACACAGTCACTACCAGTGGATCACATCCACCATAGTAGCATACAACTACTGTCCAAAGACATACAATCTCTACAATAATCATATCATCTAATATCAACAATATCTTAACACAAAATGAGTCATCTGGGTCATTCTTCCACTCACATCTGTGAGATTTGGAATAACATATTCCCTTAGAAAGTAACACATCAGGCATGGGCTATCTGGACTATTCTTCCCAAGCATAGAAGAACATATGTCCTTGATTTCTGAGCCTATAACATTCACCTAACTTGGCCATTCCCTCGACACTAATCATAGTGTAACCTGGAGAGAATGAGTCTGGCCTAGGGAATTTCTGTCCCTGATTGCTAAACCTGGGCCATTCACCTAATTGGGCCATTCCTCTGACACTAATCATAGTGAAACCTGGAGAGAATGAGTCTGCCCTAGGGAATGACTGTCTGGACCATTTACTAAGGAAATGACTATACTGCACCAACCTCCAAAACGGATTATTCTTTGAAACTACTCACAACTATGAACTTTGAAAGAACCAATGACCGACAAGGCAGACCATTCTACTTTACCACTACTCAGAGTGACTTCCAAGAAGAATGAATGTCCTAAACCATTCCCCCATACTGGCCATAAGGGGACTTACTGTTTATGGTACATCAACAATCTATCAGACCATTTTCATTACGAAAATGACTGTCTGATCTAGACCAGTTTCTGAACCGGAAAATGACTGTTCGTCAGAAATCTCGATACACTTTCTGGACTAGAAAGGAACTACCTAACCTGGACCATTTTCCAAATTGGAAAATTACTGTACATGAATCAATAACATATCAGTTCTCCCTTCCAACCTGGGGAGCCATCTCTTCCCTTTTAGCTAAGTGAGTTATCTCCACGAGCCCCATCTTGTCCATTAAGTATGCAAAATTTATCCCAGACAAAGGCTTTGTCAAAATATATGCTACCTACTCATCTCTGGAGATATATCAGAGTTTCACTTCTCCTTCCTAAACTTTATCATGAATAAAGTAGTATTTGATATCAACATGTTTCGACCGATCATGAAACAATGGGTGTTCTGATAGCCTCATACAACTTTGTTTTTCATATTATATTACGGTCGAATCTGGTACCTGATCAAATAATCCATAAATTAGCTTCCTCAACCATACTACTTTGATACATGCCTCACATGCTGCGACATATTCTACTTTTGTTGTGCTGATTGCGACATAATTCTATTTCCTACTGGCCCATGATATCATAGCAAGGCCCAAACTGAAACACATGCCTGAAGTACTCCTTCTGTCTTATGTACTCCCTATCCAATCTGAATCTGTGAATCCATGAAGTTGTATATCACTGAATGAGGTGTGTCTTAAACCATATTTTAATGTCCCACAAATATATCTTAGAACATGCTTTGAAACTATCCAGTGCTCATGTCTGGGTTCCACCTGTAACTGGCTTAAAGTGTTTACAACAAAGAAAATATCTGGTCGAATATTCACTAGATACATCAATAACCTAATCAATTTCCGATATAGGGACGGTTCTACTGGATCAAAATCTGAGCCTCTTACTTTTCTTATATCTGTGGTCATAGGAGTGAACATGGATTTGCAATCCATCATTCCAAATTTCTGAAGAATATTCTCTGCATACTTTCCTTGTCCAAGGAATATTTCACCACGCTTCTGCTATACTTCTAGTCCCAAGTAATAATAATGCATGAGATCAAGATCTTTCATATCGAACTCAAAAGATAATTCCTTCTTACACTGGGTGATGAGAGACTCCACACCTGTCAAGAATAAATCATCAACATACATAAGTAGAATCATAGGTGCATTGTTCACAGCCTTGTAATAGAGGTTTGGATTTGCATGACTCTTAGAGAAACCAAGTATTATTAATTAACTGTCAATTCTGGCATAACAATCTCTTGGGGATTTCTTGAGTCCATACAATGATTTATTTAATCTACAAACATGTGTGTCTCTGGGATGCACCTCAAAATGTTGAGGTTGTTCAATGTATACTTCTTCTTCAATTGCTCCATTGAGAAAGGTTGTCTTTACATCCATCTGATGTAAAATCCATCCCATGGAAGCAACGAGAGACATAATGGATCTAATAGAAGTTTACCTGGAAACATGAGAAAAGGTTTCATCATAATATTCTCCCTCCTTTTGAGAGAACCCTTTAGCCATCGACCTTTCCTTGTATTTATCTATTCTCCCATCTACTACATGTTTGATCTTGTAGACCCATTTTGAAGTTACCACTAATTTTTCCTTGGGTATAGGCACAATTTCCCATACATCATTTTTCATGATGGAATGGTATTCTTCTGTCATGACTTATTTCCACTGTTTCTTTTGAACTGCTTCTTCAAATGTCGTGGGTTATTAATTTATAAGTTTTGTCATACATGTTGCATAGCTTGAGAATATTTTGGTCTTCTTGATTTCTCTGAAAGTGCCACTTGGAGCTTTGAGTCTTTCTGCTTCTTGTAGAGTATCTTCAAGCCAAGATGGACGTTTTCTAGTTTTGGGTACAATGAATGATTCAATAGGTTCACATGCTTGCATTAGATGCTCAAGTTGTACTGGTTCTTCATTCCGAATTTCTGGAAGATAGGTGCTTTCTTCTTTAGGCTCTTCATATTCTTCTTCCATGGATTCTTCTATAGATTTTTTTGAAAGCCATCTTCTCATTGAAGGTTACATATCTTCTGACTTCAATATTATGTTGTTCTGGAATATAGATTATGTAGGCTTTGGAGGATTCACTATATCCAACAAATATGCCCTTTTTTCCCGAGGGTTCTAGTTTCTTCCTTTTATCCTTAGGGATATGAATGTAAATAGGGCACCCAAATATTCTTAAGTGTTCAACATTAGGTTTCTTTCTTGGGAAGGCTTCTTCTGGAGTCATATCCTTCAATATGTGGTGGGGACTTATGTTCTGATGTCATGGCTTCTTCTCCCCATAAATACATGGATAAACCTTGATCATTCATTAGTACCTTCATGATTTATTCAATGGATCTATTCTTCCTTTCTGCTACACCATTTTGTTTAGGATTATGAGGAACGATTAGCTCCCTCCTAATCCCTGTTGATTTGCAAAAGGAAACAAATTCTTTGGATGTGTATTCTCCTCCATTATCTGTTCTCAAAGTCTTGATTTTCTTACTTGTGAGGTTTTCTATTTCTTCTTTGAATTCTTGAAACTTGTTGAAAACTTCATCCTTTGTCTTCAAGAGATATAACCAAGTCTTTCTTGAGTAATCATCTATGAAGGTAACATACTAAAGAGAACCTCCTATATATTTGACTGGCATCGTACCACAAACATCTGAATGTATTAAATCTAGGATTTCCTTAGATATATTATCACTACTTGAGAATGGCTTCTTAACATTTTTACCAAGTGCACATCCTCTGCAAATTCCTTCATTTGTAGATTGTAGTTCGGGTATTCCTTCAACCATTTTCTTGAGGGATGATAATGCTTGATAGTTAAAATGAGAATACCTTCTATGCCAAATTTCACTAGGATTGACTTCATCATGTAAAAGAGCTTCATCATTATGTTCTAGTAGTCTATATAATTTTCCTTCACAAGTTCCAATAACTCTATAATTCTCTATGTTGGAGTCTCTAGACCAAGATAGTACTTCACCATCTACAAAGGCTATTATGTTTCCTTTATCTTTTAAGCAAGATATAGATACAAGATTCTTTTCTAAACCAGGTACATATAAGACATTACTCAAATGAACATTTTTACTTGATTCCAATTTGATGGAGGCTTGATCAATTCCTTTGAATGGATAAGTGTTCTTGTCTCCAAGTTCTACTTTGTGAGATGTCCTCTTTTCATTCAGATTGGAGAGTCTGACCTAGTTTCTTGTCATATGCCTAGAAGCTCCACTGTCAATTATCCACATGTCATTTTCAAGAGTTCCTGTAAGAGTTGAATAGTGTAGATGATCCACCTTTTCATTCATGATATATGTTGACTGATAGCTGGTCAAAACTTGACTTTGACTGGTCAAATGTTGACTTTGATTGGTCAAACATTGACTTTGACCCAAAATGTCAACCTTGACATTTTTTCCTTCTGAGAGTGCCAATAGGTGCACTGGACTAAGGAGCACTAGAATATCCTCTCCTTGAGTAAAGTGTTCCATCATAAGGTGTTGGGCAAGAGGTTTTAGGGTTTGTAACTGCACCTACTAGT
Organism: Picea glauca; assembly: GCA_000966675.3. Taxonomy (NCBI): domain Eukaryota; kingdom Viridiplantae; phylum Streptophyta; class Pinopsida; order Pinales; family Pinaceae; genus Picea; species Picea glauca. The sequence goes on along the minus strand of JZKD02S2204247.1, from coordinate 11,337 downwards.
AACCCTAGTAGTAGTTCTTTAGTAACTGCACTTGCTAGAAACCCTAGCAACAATTCTTCAATGAGCTTGATAATCTTATGTCTTAGCTTCCTTCCAGTGGTTATACCGACTGAAGTAGGTGTGGGTCCATAACCTTTTAGAAAAATGGGTGTGATCGTTTCACCATAGACAATATAGAAATATTGTCACCCAACCGTAGGCACAAAGGACACCCCTGAGCACCTTAACCTTGACAGACATAATAATTTTGGTAGCAGACCAAAATCCAACCAAGGCTAGTGCACCAAGAAAGGATAACCAAAGACCAATCAGATAGTCCAAACCAATAACCCAAGACAAAGTCATTACTGCAACAATTGCAATTATCCTTCACTCATGCACACTTCTTGTCCTTATGTAGTCGTGAGTGAGTGAGTGAAAAATGAGATCTATCTCCCTTTACTTATACTTCTCCATCTAAACTGACTGGGAAAACTTCTCTTCCTGGGGGATAATAACTCAATATTAAGTTAATCTATTATTCTGACTTGTCTTCTAGGGTTGTTATCCAAAGATTTAGGGTTTCTCTTACTTCCCGAAATATTCTAGTCTCATCAAAGATTACATGTGGAGGCTAATACCTCCCGCAACTACCATAATATCAACAGTTCCTAGTATATAAATAAAAATATTTCCAATGATATATCATTACAAGGAGAATAAAATCTTCTCAAAAATTTAAAAGGAAATGTTGGAAATGTAATAAAGTTGGGCATTTGAAGAAATATTGTAGAGAAAAAAATATTAACATAGGTAAGGTATCAAATGATGCCCATTTCATGGAAACAAAAAATTCAACAAAATAAGGAGGGGATCCATACTTTGCATCTACAAGTACACATTCAGATCATGGTGTATGGTTGATCATGTCAAATGCTTCTTTCATATGTATCCTAATAGAGAGTGGTTTTGTGAATATGAAAAGTATAATGGATGTGATGTATTTTTAGGAGATGATTTGACATTCAAAATCATAGGATGTGGAAAGGTCAAGCTATGAATCATACATGGAAGGGTTAAAACCGTTCTTGGAGTTATACATATTCTAATGTTGGAAAAAAACATGATATATATGAGTAATATATGTGATGTAGCTATGAAGACACTACTTGAAAATGATACTTACAAGATGGCTCAAGGATCATTTGGATTGGAACATTATACAATCTGCTAGGAAGAACCATGGATGATGAATGTAACATATTTTTTGTTCCCAAGGTGAACATAGAAGTAAATGGGACCCCTACTATCCTTGTAGAGAAGGCAATTCTTTGGCATACAATATTGGGACATATTGAAGAGAAGGGTCTTTGCGTTTTGCACAATAAAGGTATGGTTGAAGGAATTTAAAGTTTATCCTTAGAGTTTGATGTTTGCGAATATTTTGTTTATCGTAAACACAATTGGGTAAAGTTTTTGTTTAGTATGCAACTAGGAGCATAAGGAATTCTATAACTGATACACAACAACATGTTTGGAACTATTCCTATTATATCATTAGGTACATCACCATAGCATGTTTCAATTATAGAGGAATTCTTGAGGAATACATGGATATATTTCCTCTCACAAAAATATGAGGCCTTTTCTAAATTCAAAGTGTTTAAGGCTCTACTAAAAAACTAGATAGAGAATAAGATAAATGTATTGATGATAGGTAATGGTGGAGAGTTTCATGGAAAGGAATTTGAGCAGTTATATAAGGAATTTGAGCAGTTATATAAGTAGTGGGGTATAGAAAAGAACAATTCTACTCCATACACCTTAACACAAAGGAGTTGCAAAAAGAATGAACATGACAAATTGATGGAAAATATAATAAGTGTGCTCAATGGTGTAGCATTATCACATGAATTCTAGGTAGAGAAAGTGGGTATTGCATGTTACCTAACAAATAGATCGCCTTCATTAGCATTGGATAATAAAAATTCAGGTGAGCCATGAACTGGTAAGAATCCATCTCTTATACATGTCATGTTTTTTGGTTGTGATTCTTATGCTCATGTTCCAAAGGAGATAAAAAGTAAGCTCAATAATAAATTAGAAAAATGTATATTTATTGGTTATAAAGATGGTGTAAAAGGCTACATGATTTAGAACTTAGAAACACATATGATTTTTTTGTAGTTGAGATGTGATTTTTAGAGAAAGTAAAGTTGTTATTAAGTACGAATAAAAACCAAGAGAGGAGAACTAAAGAAAATGCATTTTGAGTTGGAGAATGGAGAATCTAACTCAATAGAAGAAGCTCACACCATTGGCTTGATAATATTGGTTCAGGAAATTCAAGAAGGAAGATAAACCTAAAGATATAGCCCCCCTATTTATTTTTTCCTACTTTTGTTTTATCTGTAGCAATATAAAAGATAAATCTAATAGAAGTCAACTTAGTGACATGAGAGAAAATACCACCAAAATATAATTAGGGAGGCTATACCTTATATTTACAAGGTATTGTTGATGCAAATTGGACTAGAGATCTTGATCATTGAAAAACCATAGATGGTTATGTGTTTAACATGTTTAGTGAAGAAACCAACTATATGAATAAGAGGCAGGATGTATTTTCACTCTCAATGATAGAAGATGAGTACACTGTAGCCAATCATGCGAGTAAGGAAGCTATGTGGTTAGAGAGTTTGCATTCAAATGTTGGTTAAAGTACAATGTTTCTAGTAAATAACCCCACTTATCATGCTAATATAGAGCATATTTTAGTGATATACCATTTTATTAGAGACATGGTTGAAGACAAGAAGGTGTTACTTGAGAAATTTGATACCTTGAAAAATGATGCAAATTCATTAATGAAGTGTGTCAATACTGAGAAGTTTTCTTGGTGTAGAGAATCAATGGGATTGGCTACCTCAAGCAACTGGTTTTATCCCACCCCACCTCTAAGGAGTATTCAACAAGTGGGATATTATTGGATATGTGTTGTATTCTTTCATTGATTTTTATTTTTTGGTTCTCTTATATTGCTTGGCTCCTGAGCCAAGTGACCAAGAGAGGAACCACAACTAAGTTTGTTTGCGTCAAAGCACAACAAAAACAATTCAAGGAATTGAAGTGTTACCTAAATTCAACATCAATCCTCATTTTGCTAGATCTACAAAAATCATTCAAAATTGAGATAAACACCTCAAATTATGTTTTTGGTATAGTCTTGACTCAATATGAACATCTAGTGGCCTATCATAGTGAAACACACTTTCACACAATTTTTAGATACCCCATTTATGATAAGGATTTTTAGTCCATTATGTAGGTATGTTGATATTGATAGTATTATATTATTAGAAAGGAAATTTCCATCCACACTAACAATAAGCCTTTGTAATTTATTCACATGAAGGGAAAATTATAGAATTATTACCAAGAGATGTGGTCCATGCACACCAAAAATTCCACATGAACATCTACTATAAGAAGGCCAGATCTAGCAAAAGTGGTCTAGTATAAGAAGACTAGATCTAGAAAAGTTTCACCATAAAGTATAAAATCATGACTCAATGGAGACCATTTATACTCAAGGGGGAAGCACTAATCTAAGTTGTTGTCTGGGGTCATCTCACAAATACTCCTAAAACTATTTTTTTTTTCATTTTTTTGGCCATGAACTTCTAGTGCATCTTTTGGGGTTTCTCTTGTGTGATTTTCAAAATTTTGATGCACAAATGTGTTGAAATAATGTAACTGCAAAGAATATTCTTATTATTATTGATATTTTATTTATAGGATCAATCCCCATTGTGGATTGATCATGTCAGATATTGTAATAGGACCAAATCCCCTTTTGCGGATTGGTCAACAGACAATTATAATAGGAAGAATAAGAAGTCGGACCCAACAATTAATAAGAAGACCCAGAAATATAATAAAGGCAGGGTTACGAATCTAGATTGAGAAGTCAGCCTTGCCAGTGAAGACACACTTCACACGTGCCATAAATTGTATAAATAAAGGAGGCTAATGCCTCATTTGATCACAACTAACTTTCTCATATTTGAGAGACAAGTTCTAATCTGTTACTGGCAAAGGAGAGAGAGAGTGGCACATATCTTGGAGAGGACTTTATGTTTTAGCATAGAGATCTCTTGGTATTATATTGGCTATCTATATTAAGGAAGTTTTGTTGGGTTTTCTTCCCCTAGAGGGTTTCCCAGGATAAATGCTGTGTCTCTTGTGAATGTGTATTTCTCAGTGATCTTGTTATTATGTTGCTATTATCTATTGAAATGAAAAGAACTATAATAATGGCATAAAATTTAACATGGTTTCAGAGCCAACCTGAAGGAAGCATATTTTGCAAGAGAAAAACGTCACTATTGCAGTACCTGAAAATTAGGGTTTTTCAAAAGTGAAGCTTTTCAACTTCAAAACCACCTAGAAACTTGCGCCCTCCCCCAAGGATCATTTTGACACCTTCAACACACCTTTTTAGTGGCTGTATCTCCCGAAAAGTGAAACCCTAGTTTCACAAAAGTACCAAAAGTACCAGAAAACCAGTACCAGAAGTACCAGAGTACTAGAAACACTAGTCCATAAACCCACAAATCAGATTTGAAGGGGAAAAATTTGGATTTTCTCAGATCCAAGCACACCAAGCAGCTCGCCTCAGCCAAGCGCATCTCCTGGTAAGTTCAAATTTTGATTTTGAGCACTTTCATTTTTTGGTCATTTTCCTAGCTCCAGGTAAAGATGTCTGCAAGAATTAAGCTTGTTGACAAGTTAGAAGGAGTGGAAAACTTTTGTGCCTGGAAGTATAGGATTGGCCTCATTCTTGAAGAGAATGACCTAGCAAGATTCATCAAGGAAGAATTATTGGAACCCGAAGATGCTGCAGAAAAGGAAAAGCATCAAAATAACACAATAAGGGCCAAAGGAATCATTGCAGATTCAATCAAGGACCATCTGATCCCTTATGTGTCATCCAAGAAGACCTCGAAAAAAATGTTCAATGCCTTGACTAGACTATATGAAGGAAAGAACATAAACTGGAAGATGAATCTTAGAACTCAACTGAAGAATACAAGGATGCAGAAAGGAGAAATGATTCAGGAATACTTCTCTAGAATATCGGAATTCAAAGAATAGCTAGAAGCTATTGGAGATACCATAAACAAAGACGAACTCATAATGATGACACTAAATGGTCTTACAAGACCTTGGGATGCTTTCATCCAGATGATATGTGCCAGAAAGGAGAAACTGAAGTTCGATAGCCTATGGGAAGAATGCATCCAATAAGAAACAAGAGTAGCGAATCGTGAAGCGCTACTAGCTAGGGATAATGATCAATCCCTAGCCACCCACACCAAATGAGGAAGGAAGAAACCCTACCTCAAAAGGGAGACTCATAGAGACCCTTAACCATCAAACAAATCCAATAACAAAGAATCTCATCCAAGGAGATTTCAGAAGAAAGGACAACACAAGGAAAGATATCTCTCATCTATACAATGCTATCACTGTGATAAGATGAGACACAAGGCGAATACTTGTCCAGTCAGACGTGAAGAATACAAGAGGAAACATAAGAGGCATCATTCTCACATAGTCGAAGATGAAGAGCCACCTACAAAGATGATCAAGGACCATGTCTTGATATCGACCCTCTCAGGATCGGTAACAGCTGGAGAGGACACATGGCTCATTGATAGTGGTGCATCAAAGCACATGACGGGTAAGAGAAATACTCTCTCTTGTATTTCAGAAAAGAAGTTTTCTCAAAAAGTGACACTTGGAGATGATTACCAATATCCCATCAAGGGAGTGGGAGAATCAAACTACAAGCTAGATTCATAAAAATCAATAAAGATGAAGGACATACTCTATGTACCAGGCTTGAAGAAGAACTTACTTTCCATATCAGCTTTAGACAAGAAAGGCTATAGATTTGCATTTATAGATGGAGAATTTCTTATGTGGGCTAGAGGAGAAACCATAAATGAAGCAATCATCATTGGAAATGAAGAAAATGGATTATATAAGCTAAAGGGTCACCCAGAGACTGCCATGACCCATGCTATTGAAAAATCATGCGAACTTTGGCATAAAATATTGGCCCACATCAACTACAAGGCACTACCATACATATGCAAAGTTGTCACAGGTTTACCAGAACTCAAGGGTGATCATGAAGGCATATGCAATGGATGTGCGCAAGGGAAGNTGGGATCAAGAGGGAACTCACTACTCCCTATAATCCTCAACAAAACGGTGTAGCTGAAAGGAAGAACAGAACAATTATGGAAGTTGTGAAGACTATGATCCATGATCAAGATCTTTCTATGTGCTTATGGGCAAAAGCAGCAATGGCAGTTGTTTATGTGCATAATCGATTATCCCATAGCGCATGTGGGTTCAAGACCCCGAAAGAGATGTTCACCGGAAAGAAGCCAGAGGTAAGCCATCTCAAAATATTTGGCTGCCTAGTCTTCATACACATTCCAAAAGAGAAGAGAAACAAGTTGGAACCCTCCGGAAAGAAGGGAATATTTGTGGGATACTGTGAGGTCTCCAAGGCCTTCAGAATCTACATACCAAGTCACCACTACATTGAGATCAGCAGGGACGTGACCTTTGATAAAGAAGCAGCACTTAAGAAATCAAGAAGATGCCAGCTTGAAGAAGTATATGAAGAGGAACTAGTAATTCCCAGGATTACAGAATCTGTGAGGGAAGTTCCCAGAGCTGCAGAACCAGTGAAGGAAGTTGTAACTTCCCCTGATGAGGAAACTATTGAAGACCATGATAGACATTCTCCAGTTACACGGCTTTGATGTGTGATCTCCTAGATGAGGAGCCTACCTGCTTTGAAGAAGCCATTCAAAAGAAGAAATGGGCAGATGCCATGACAGAGGAATACCAATCCATAATAAAGAACAATGTATGGGAAATAGTTCCCAGACCAAAAAGTAAGGATGTGGTATCATAAAAATGGCTCTTCAAAATAAAACATGCTGCTAATGGAAGTATTGAGAAATATAAAGCAAGATTTGTCGCTCGTGGCTTTTCCCGGAAGGAAGGCATTGACTATGAAGAGACATTCGCTCCTATGGCCAGATACACTTCGATCAGGACCATCATAGCTCTTGCAGCAAAGATGAAGTGGAAGTTGCATTAGATGGACGTAAAGACAGCTTTCATAAACGGTGTCATCGAAGAGGAAGTGTATATAGAGCAACCTCAAGGATTTGAGGTTGAAGACAAGAAGTCTCATGTCTGCAGATTGAAGAAAGCCTTATACGGATTGAAGCAAGCNTTGAACCAGATGGACGTAAAGACAACTTTCCTAAATGGTGTCATTGAAGAGGAAGTGTATATAGAGCAACCTCAAGGATTTGAGGCTGAAGACAGGAAGTCTCATGTCTGCAGATTGAATAAAGAATTATACGGATTGAAGCAAGCTCCCAGAGCTTGGTATGGACATATAGACAGTCTCTTGACGAGCTTAGGCTTTACCAAGAGTAAAGCAGACTCAAATATCTACTTCAAAATTATGGATAATGAGCTAGTAATTTTAATGCTATATGTGGATGACTTATTCTTAACTGGAGAAGAAAATCTCATCATTGAATGTAAAAGGAGACTTGCCTTGGAATTTGAAATGAAATACCTTGGCCTAATGCATTATTTCTTAGGTCTTGAGGTATGGCAGAGTCCAGAGAGGATCTTCCTTAACCAAGGGAAGTACATGATCGAGATCTTAAAGAGATTCAACATGCTGGAATGAAAACCCATGAATACACCCATGGAAGCAAAGCTGAAGCTGCTGGTCGATACTTCATCAGATTTGATTTATGCCACACTGTACAGACAGATTATTGGATCACTGACGTACCTGATGAACACCAGACCAAACATTTGTTTTTCCATGAACACCTTGAGTCAGTTTCTGGTAGAGCCCAGACGTTTTCACCTAGTGGCTGCAAAACATGTGATGAGGTACCTTAAAGGTACGATAGATTATGGTCTTAGTTATGACGAAGATCATAATTTCACATTAAGTGGATACAATGTGTAATGACCCATTTCCCCCAGTTTGTAAAAATAACTGGACTGGCCCAGAACTGTGGCAAACTAAAAAATGTGAATATGTGATGTGAATGGACCTTGTGGAAAAGGTCGATGAATGTGAATAACATTATGAATTTATATTGCAGCACTGCTGAGAGGGGATGTGATGAAAAAGAGACCATGATGGATGCATAAAGGTGGTGGAAGGCACCTGGAAAGGTGGAGTTAACTTCCATCGAAAATCAATACCATATTTGGAATCCACTGGCCCGGAGAACCAAAAGCGACTCGCTGACCCTGAATTAAATGTCTCGCAGGCTGGTGGGCAGATGGCTCCTCAAGAGTTAATGAGGGATGGGGAGGTGAACCGCCCATCCATAGAGCCATCAGGATTGACCAGCGTGAGGGAAATCACACCACACACAACCTCGCAAGAGGATAAGGCATGGGGGAAAAGCGATTGTGGGGGACGATGTGCAGGGAAAAAGAGAACTCTAGCGATATGCAAAGTGGATGATAACAGAGAGGAAGGAGAGTAACCTTCACTCCTGGTCACTGGAAAACATAGACGCAGTCTCACAACATCGTGGTCTCAGCTCGAGGGTGGCTAGTGGTAAATCCGCTGGGATTCGATGAGCCTACGGTTGGGTGGAAATGAGCACCCCTCTTAACAGTTGCATAACCCCTGGTGTTACTTTCTGATAAGTGTTTTGCCTTTGACATCTTGAAATATATGTATGCTGACATTTATGATCATACGCTGTGAAATCGTGAATGTCTTCATTATAAGAATGTATGTTTGGTGTCTTGATTAGTAATGGTAGTTGTATGTTTATATGGAAAGACTATGTGTGGCTTATGATCTCTTAAATTGTTATTTATATGCAAACTGATCTAATTCAGACTTCATGCCTAGTTCTCGGGAGAGAGATACCCTTATTTGCCTTAGATAGAACCCTGGGTAAACCTCCCCATAGAGATACCCTCCTTGAAAACATCCTCAAGAACCTGGAAGGAGGACGTGAGGGTGCAAGGCCCTAAGAAATCCCTGATAGGTATTGAATTGACGGACGAGATCCCGTTGGGAGATATGTGGTCACTCACGACCGTTAGATAAGAAGAAGAATCTGGAAAGTTAAGTGCCTTAACCTTGATAGGTGGTGATCGACAGATGAGATTCTGTCGGGAAATTTGTGGTCACTCATGACCGTTAGATTTGGTAGGAGAAAGTAGGATGTTTAGTGCCTTACCCCTGTGACCTTCTGTGTCTTCGTGGGTAGTGAAGAGATTGGGATCGTAGATCCCCAAGGTCCATGAGAAAATCTGGGCCGTTGAATTTTCCTCATCCAGGAAGTCGTGGGAGAATGCACAAGTTAGGAACCTATCTAAACCGTCAAATCTCAGCTGGAAAACCCGACAGCCAATGGATCTATCAGGAGATACCCGAGGGTTAAATCCCCAGTGAATAAGGGCGAAAGCCCCGAAATGGATTTGGGTCATCCAATTAAAGGAGGCCACGTGTCATAAGATTTCCCGTTTCGGGAAATCAGGAGTCGAGAACTGGGGAGTTTTGGTGATGAGAGATCGGGACTTTCCATGGTGGAAACCCCAAGATAAGATCTGGACTGTCCGATTTAAGGAGGCCACGTGTCGTGAGATTTCCCAGTTCAGGAAATTGAGAATCGTGAACTCCAGAGTTCTGGTGATGAGAGATCGGGACTTTCCATGGTGGAAACCCCGAGACAGATCTGGACCGTCCGATTTAAGGGGGCAACGTGTCATGAGATTTCCCATTTCGGTAAATCAAGAATTGTGAACTTGGGAGTCCTGGTGACGAGAGATCGGGATTTTCCATGGTGGAAACCCCGAGACATATCTGGACCATCCGATTTAAGGAGGCTATGTGTCGAGAAATTAACCACATCGGGAAACTGGGGATCGAGAATTCGGGAGTCCCGTGTTCGAGAGTTTGGACTCTCGTGATGATAAATCCCGATGAATGGATGAGATTCTTTTCATAGGATCTCAGGGTCTATAATGACCGTCAGATGTGGGGAAGAGACGTCAACTTTAAGCTAGGGCACGAGTGCGCCTTAGGGTAAGCGAGGAGCAGATTTGGATGGCCAAAGTCCACCCGCCCAGATCTACGGCTGAGGCTTCATTTCGGAGCCCCCTTGATTTTCTGCCT
>JZKD02S2204236.1:27617-39794 GCA_000966675.3 Picea glauca | reverse complement strand
TATATTTATTGTAGAGTTCTACTATGATGAAATCTTCCAATTCGCAGAATTATTCTCATATGTGTATATATGTATGTATAATAATATGAGTATGAAGGGTTCAACATATCCAGGTTTATCTCCAAGGTAATACTAACAAGAAATCATACGTACAACATGTATTAAATGGGCAACACATTCTTAACATGACTAAGAAAGTAAGATTCATAAAATAGAGTCATATTTCCCTTCAGAATTAAATATCAAAACAATCTCGCATAGATTTAAGTCAGATCATAATTTCCAGTAATTAATTTGTCAGGACGTGTAGTTGATTGTCGGTAAGAATAATTTGTTTGCTTATATAATTTTATATCAGGTCTCTGTATAAGTGTTTTTTCTGTTGCAGTTACATGATTTTCATTTAAATAAATATGTATATGCAAGATGCCAATTGCGGATATATATATGTGGTCAGTAGAGTCCATTCTGCTTCGTAACTCTTCCCTTCAATGTTATCCGAGAAAGGAAATTTAAACTATGAAATATGAACTCTCTGAAATTTAATTACAGAGATACCTATAAACTTATGATATATACATAATTGTTCAAAATGTATATATAATACCATGTAAAGGTCAATTATAGAAGAGATGATTTCATAACTAAATTATTTGTTATAAATTCCACATATGAACTGATTTTTCCACAAGATATTTTACTTCAACATAACAGGTGCATATATCAGATGTACATAATCATTCTAACATAGAAGGATAAGGTTAACATAATTGAACCAGTTCATGGAAAAACAAAGGGAACAATGATGTGCCTCCCAACCATAGAACAAGGCAGCCAAATCACTTTCCCGATTCACCCCCTAGCCTGACCTTGAATCCATGAGGGAAAACTTGGAATCTCCTCCTAAACCAATGTATTTCAGTTTCAACAGAATTCTCTTTCCTCGCACTCAATTAGTAGTGTTCATAAGAGCGATAAAAACTCGTAGTCCCTTTTTCCCAACATATTAGGCAACGTCCTACCTCCTTAGATATGCTATTGATCAAAACAATCTTTTTGCCTAGGTCTTTTCCCTCCCTTAGGAATTTTTTAATCTTTCTAAATCCCTGATTTTCAGGGGATGCCAATGGTGAAATCCATGATTTTCCACTTGTACCAATAAGTCCAGAGGTAGTTCCAACATGTTCCCCACTCATGGAGTCATGCTCAGCTAAATTTAACATGGTTGTTCCATTTGTCCTCCTGCAATAATTAACCAATATTTTGTTTACATACAAGTGTCATAGTCAAATAGCTAGTTGGGTCAAATCAAGTCTCTCCCTAACAGTCATAATAATTAATTACAATTTATCAAATTCGAAATTTGAAATTTCCAAAAATGGCAAAAATTTTCCAAATTTGAATTTACGAAAAACGAAATAATTTTCTAATAAATTTTGAATTTCAAAAGTACTTTATTTTTGGGGATGTCACACATATGTTAACTCTGTCCACCAAACAAAACCATATTATACACATACGAATCAGTGATAAAGTGGTTCTTAAATTCGTAGTAAAGTGGATGCCAAGTCACACCTGAACCTTGGTAGTTAAGGCCTGTCGGCATTCAGGTTATGGCAGGTCCATTAATGGAGTAATACCTACCCAATACGTGTGTTCTCCACTTCATATGAAATCACATGGAAGAGGTGTGGGGGGGCATACCAATCACTTTTACCCATGAACGAGGAACTCGGGGTGCCATTATGGCCCTTGTAGTCAACCTTTTGGTCTCATTTTCACTTTTTCTCTTCACTGTGCTACCCGTAATACCCTTGCGACCGATTACTCTCGTGTTGTTAGGACCTGGTAAGGAAGGAGAAAACCAACGTGTTGGCGGGGAAATTATCCACAAAAATCAGTAAGTGATCTGTCGTATTTGAAATTGATAAAGAGGAGTTCTTTGTGCAATGCATTTTCCGTGGGTTATTTCGTCACATTTCTTGGGATAGACTTTTATTTTTGTTTAAGGTTGAAAACACATCCTATTATGCAACCTTGTAGGCATTTTTCTAGGTTATCTTCCAGGGATATAACTCCCGCTGTAATAACAAGTTTTTGTTACATGTACTATTTATTCCTTTGAGTTTTCATTAACTCGGGTTCGAGTTTGAAGGGATAGGGTTACTGTGTTTCTCCTTTGTTAAACTACAAGTCTTCATGCTTGTTCCCTTCTAGTTTCTCTTTAGTCAAAAAGTCATGGATGGAATTCCTTGTGAAACGTTTGCAATAAAGAATCCTTTAAGTTTTTAATATTAAGCATGGATCGTTACACCCTGCGATCCTTGTCTGGGTAGTTCTGGTAAGAGAAAGACTCTACACAACATGATTGTAATCCTGGAGACTTTGCAAAAGTACATACCTTGTATGAAATTCATTACCCTAATATTTATGGTTTTATTCTTTTCATTCCAGGACTTGGCGGTAACTCTCAAAGCTTGTTGCATTTATAAAAAAAATCGTTATAGTATTGACAATTTAAGTTGTTATGTGGTTCATTTGTATTTGAAATCTGTCTATTTGTATACTACGTTTGAAAAACTCATTCCACTTTAAAAGTAATCAATCGTTTCTATGTAGGTCTTCAATGGGTATTTAACCTCTTAAATCTAGAACTTGTATGAGTAAAAATCGTAACTCTGTCTCCGTCAAGGGTTTAATATTTTCTCTGCAATGTCTTTCCTGGATACTTTTTCCTTTGAATTATTTATTTATTTATTGATGACCTATATTTTCTAAAGCATTACAACTAACTCGACAATGGACAATGGTCTTCACTTGCTATTCCAGCCGCTATAATTAATTTTTCATCTCGATAATTTAGGGAGTTCTTGCAAAGAAGTTCTCTTGAAACATAAACTTAATTTGAAATTATTGTATTAAAGGGTCTCCATGTTATTACTTACTGTACATTTCCCCATTCATTTGCAACATATCATGTTGAATGCATGATAACATGTTTTTTCAAGGGGTTTGAGCATGTTCTTGCATTAATAAAGTTTAACCAACTAATTAGGTTCTTACCATAATTGAATGTACCTAGGTTGCATCCTTTGCATCTCTGTAAATACTTACTGATTTCAAATTTATTATTATCTTTGTCGGAATTTTATCTCTGTATTATGGGAATTAAAGGTAACTCTGTTTTATTTGTTAAATTTGTATTTAGTTCTCAATTTCGTCTCAATAAAATTCCTTCCAACATTTCATCCCCTATAAAGGGTTTGGTAATTACTTCTAAGTAACTCTTTTGATGATTATTCTGTAATAACAATTATTTTGATAAAGATCTTGTATCGTTTTAGCTTTTGTAAGAATAACCTTGTTGTCGCTACCTCTCTGTTAAATTATTTGTTTACCTGTTTATTCTCTTTGATTACATTTTGTACCTTCTATTTATAATTGCTCTCTGTCTTTCATATCCTAAATTTTTTTGAGAACATATCTAGAATTCACGAAATCAATTTTTTTTTTATTGATGTCTAGTTTCTCTCTTTAATTCACAAGTGGAAATNGAGATACCTATAAACTTATGATATATACATAATTGTTCAAAATGTATATATAATACCATGTAAAGGTCAATTATAGAAGAGATGATTTCATAACTAAATTATTTGTTATAAATTCCACATATGAACTGATTTTTCCACAAGATATTTTACTTCAACATAACAGGTGCATATATCAGATGTACATAATCATTCTAACATAGAAGGATAAGGTTAACATAATTGAACCAGTTCATGGAAAAACAAAGGGAACAATGATGTGCCTCCCAACCATAGAACAAGGCAGCCAAATCACTTTCCCGATTCACCCCCTAGCCTGACCTTGAATCCATGAGGGAAAACTTGGAATCTCCTCCTAAACCAATGTATTTCAGTTTCAACAGAATTCTCTTTCCTCGCACTCAATTAGTAGTGTTCATAAGAGCGATAAAAACTCGTAGTCCCTTTTTCCCAACATATTAGGCAACGTCCTACCTCCTTAGATATGCTATTGATCAAAACAATCTTTTTGCCTAGGTCTTTTCCCTCCCTTAGGAATTTTTTAATCTTTCTAAATCCCTGATTTTCAGGGGATGCCAATGGTGAAATCCATGATTTTCCACTTGTACCAATAAGTCCAGAGGTAGTTCCAACATGTTCCCCACTCATGGAGTCATGCTCAGCTAAATTTAACATGGTTGTTCCATTTGTCCTCCTGCAATAATTAACCAATATTTTGTTTACATACAAGTGTCATAGTCAAATAGCTAGTTGGGTCAAATCAAGTCTCTCCCTAACAGTCATAATAATTAATTACAATTTATCAAATTCGAAATTTGAAATTTCCAAAAATGGCAAAAATTTTCCAAATTTGAATTTACGAAAAACGAAATAATTTTCTAATAAATTTTGAATTTCAAAAGTACTTTATTTTTGGGGATGTCACACATATGTTAACTCTGTCCACCAAACAAAACCATATTATACACATACAAATCAGTGATAAAGTGGTTCTTAAATTCGTAGTAAAGTGGATGCCAAGTCACACCTGAACCTTGGTAGTTAAGGCCTGTCGGCATTCAGGTTATGGTAGGTCCATTAATGGAGTAATACCTACCCAATACGTGTGTTCTCCACTTCATATGAAATCACATGGAAGAGGTGTGGGGGGGCATACCAGTCACTTTTACCCATGAACGAGGAACTCGGGGTGCCATTATGGCCCTTGTAGTCAACCTTTTGGTGTCATTTTCACTTTTTCTCTTCACTGTGCTACCTGTAATACCCTTGCGACCGATTACTCTCGTGTTGTTAGGACCTGGTAAGGAAGGAGAAAACCAACATGTTGGCAGGGAAATTATCCACAAAAATCAGTAAGTGATATGTCGTATTTGAAATTGATAAAGAGGAGTTCTTTGTGCAATGCATTTTCCGTGGGTTATTTCGTCACATTTCTTGGGATAGAATTTTATTTTGGTTTAAGGTTGAAAACACATCCTATTATGCAACCTTGTAGGCGTTTTTCTAGGTTATCTTCCAGGGATATAACTCCCACTGTAATAACAAGTTTTTGTTACATGTACTATCTATTCCTTTGAGTTTTCATTAACTCGGGTTCAAGTTTGAAGGGATAGGGTTACTGTGTTTCTCCTTTTTTAAACTACAGGTCTTCATGCATGTTCCCTTCTAGTTTCTCTTTAGTCAAAAATTCATGGATGGAATTCCTTGTGAAACGTTTGCAATAAAGAATCCTTTAAGTTTTTAATATTAAACATGGATCGTTACACCCTGCGATCCTTGTCTGGGTAGTTCTAGTAAGAGAAAGACTCTACACAACATGACTGTAATCCTGGAATATTTGCAAAAGTACATACCTTGTATGAAATTCATTACCCTAATATTTATGGTTTTATTCTTTTCATTCCAGGACTTGGCGGTAACTCTCAAAGCTTGTTGCGTTTATAAAAAAAATCGTTATAGTATTGACAATTTAAGTTGTTATGTGGTTCATTTGTATTTGAACTCTGTCTATTTGTATACTACGTTTGAAAAACTCATTCCACTTTAAAAGTAATCAATCGTTTCTATGTAGGTCTTCAATGGGTATTTAACCTCTTAAATCCAGAACTTGTATGAGTAAAAATCGTAACTCTGTCTCCGTCAAGGGTTTAATATTTTCTCTACAATGTCTTTCCTGGATACTTTTTCCTTTGAATTATTTATTTATTTATTGATGACCTATATTTGCTAAAGCATTACAACTAACTCGACAATGGACAATGGTCTTCACTTTCTATTCCAGCCGCTATAATTATTTTTTCATCTCGATAATTTAGGGAGTTCTTGCAAAGAAGTTCTCTTGAAACATAAACTTAATTTGAAATTATTGTATTAAAGGGTCTCCATGTTATTACTTACTGTACATTTCCCCATTCATTTGCAACATATCATGTTGAATGCATGATAACATGTTTTTTCAAGGGGTTTGAGCATGTTCTTGCATTAATAAAGTTTAACCAACTAATTAGGTTCTTACCATAATTGAATGTACCTAGGTTGCATCCTTTGCATCTCTGTAAATACTTACTGATTTCAAATTTATTATTATCTTTGTCGAAATTTTATCTCTGTATTATGGGAATTAAAGGTAACTCTGTTTTATTTGTTAAATTTGTATTTAGTTCTCAATTTCGTATCAATAAAATTCCTTCCAACATTTCATCCCCTATAAAGGGTTTGGTAATTACTTCTAAGTAACTATTTTGATGATTATTCTGTAATAACAATTATTTTGATAAAGATCTTGTATCGTTTTAGCTTTTGTAAGAATAACCTTGTTGTCGCTACCTCTCTCTTAAATTATTCGTTTACCTGTTTATTCTCTTTGATTACATTTTGTACCTTCTATTTATAATTTCTCTCTGTCTTTCATATCCTAAAGTTTTTTGAGAACATATCTAGAATTCACGAAATCAATTTTTTTTTTATTGATGTTTGGTTTCTCTCTTTAATTCACAAGTGGAAATGTAAACATGGATATAATTTTTATGAAGGGTCCCTTTTTCTTACGAGGGATCCCATCAAATGGTAACAAACCCACTCCTCGTGAGACATGGATTGACTACTTCGTGACGGTGTACAAAGACCATCCAATGTTCAATATAGACCCAAGATAAGTTATGCCTTCAAGTTGTTTTATTATCTCATTATTTTAATGAATTGAAAACTAGTATTGATATTAACACCTTCGTATTACTCGCTTATAAATTGAAAATATCAGTACAACTTGGGGAAGAGGTGTCCAACAAATAAAAGTTATTTGGTTTCCATGGTTGTATTCCACCATTCCATGCGCGCATTCACTTTTGTGTTATAAATGGTCTAATGTAGTTTCTTTTAAAATTTTGTTGAAACTAGCTATGGAGTTCATGGGTCTATGGAAATTTTAGTTGTATTATTTTTGGTTAGCGACCTATTGAATGTAATAATTGTATTTTTTCATATCATTATGAGATCTACTGTAACATATATCTTTCTTTGTTAATAGATAAAACAAATGTATTATGGGACTTTTATTCCTTTCTAACTATACTCATCGTGATAGTAGGATCTTCAATACAGTCTATTTAACTTCTTCCTTTCTGAAGTAGTTTGATTTTAACCAGTAATTGAACAACAAGCAATGGAATAATTATATTATGACCAATAGACACATATACACATATTTATATATTTGTGTGTGTGTGTGTGTGTGTACTTAAAAAAAAGAATGCTAACAGGTATTTATAAATAGTAAAACATCCCGCTTTTGAGCACACCCGATGTGACTTATTATTGTTGACACTTGTGTACAAGTGATCCGGTTCACTATATGATTGACTGATTCGATTATGGAGCATGATGATGTTTGTGGATTTAATGATATGTTATTTTATGATATTTTTATCAACAGGTGCTATTGACTATATTTCCTTAGTGTGCGAGACTCTGGAAGTATGAATATGTCGATGGCATTGAAGGATTTCCTTGGACTCCGAATCGAGTCAAGGAGTGGACGGTTATGGTTTGAATGTTTTGATATTACATATGTTGTATATGACTAGATATTATGATGTCGATTGTTATCGCTGACACGTTTCATTGATGGATGCAAGATGACGATAACTTTCTAAGAAGACTCACATTAGGATTAAAGGGGTCATGCATGACAACCAAATATATTAAGGGAGAAGTGTGGAAACAACCCTTCCACAACCTACTAGCACTCCCGTCGTGGCTCAAACTGTAGGTTAATGATTACCTAGTTTGAGAGACCCAAGATGTCATGAGGGAAGACTATGACAGTCTCTCACGATGATTCTAAGAGGCGTGAAATAAGGAGGGGTCCTTATTCCTTAGAGGCCCTTAGTCTTCCACAAGGTCACCTGATGAAGTATTGACTCTAGGAGTTTGACGTATACCAAAATCATTTAAAAGGTGAGTGGCTCCCTTGGAGCAATTAGTGCATCTTGAAGGGAACATTGCACAAATAAAACATGAATGCAAGTGAGGGACACCCTTGGAGCACGTAGTGTGTTTTGAAGGGCACATCTCGATTTTTTTAACTATGGTAGGTTAATAAACCTAGTACCTAGAAAATTGTGCCTCCTTAGGACCTGGTCGACCTTAAAATGAATGATGGTATCAGTAAAGTTTAATAACTAATTTTTCATTAAAAATTATCGCCAAGCCTAGCGAATTTAAAACCCAGATCTACGAAGAAAATGGGAACCAAAAAAAAAACTAAATGGACATATAACAAGAAAGGGAGTAAAGAAAATTTGAAAACATTAATAATTAAAGTAAAATTTTAATGAAGGATTAAATTATTAAAAGGGTAAATTGTTGTTTATATCTAAACTTCTTAAATCTGAACTAAGAAGAAACAGGGAAACTTAAGGAAAAGGGGAATGTCTAACATAGTAGGGAATCTAGTCTTTGGAACCTTCTAATTGTGAACTCAACTAATTTTTAAGAAAGGCGTCAGTCATTTAATAATTGTAAGGGAATAAAGGGACACCAAGGAGCGTTTTTAGCAATGCTTTTAGGTGGGTGAGGGAAATAGGAAAATTTAATTAATTAATAAATTGATTTTCTGGTGGAACTAAGGGATCGGGTGACATGTCTACGGGGTGGGTTTATCCCAATTAAATTGAATAAAAATAATCTAAATAGGGTTTGGGAAACTAATCATGAATAAATATCTATAAAAAGGATGGCAGAGGAGGAGTATGGATCACGTTGGGTAGGCATAAGGTTACGATGCCGATATTTTTCTTGAATGATTTTACCTTATGGGAGTTGGGATGCCCAACTCGAAAGGGAGTGGTAGCTCGACCTTACGGGGTGATATGGGAGCTATCGTTTCCCTGGTTTGTGTGTGTGGCCCTTTTTATTGGATAAATCGATAAATGTGGACATAATATGATCTCCCTAGATCCACCTGGATCTAGAACAAAACAAGACATGGCATGACGCTTTCCCTAAGCTTTAATCATTGAATTTACTATCAAACAAGATATGAGTGACATACCTTTGAATATCTCTTCCTTATGTCTTTTTTGTCCCTGCTCCACTCCAGTGTTGCTGTGATATTTGATCTGCAATGAAACACAAACCAACCAAAGTGAAAGAAACAATAGTCTATTCAATGAAAACTTACACATGTGATCAAGGAGTCATGTAATAAAATGAGAATGATTTTATGGGAAATAAACATGCCACTGTATTATATTAAGTAAAAGTGAAAGATACAACCAAATAACCTTGATGTTGCAAGGTTCCCTTTCAGTGTCCCTTTGTTCCAACACACACATTTGCTCCAAACTTGCATGAAGAAGATCCAAACTAATTTGATGGACCAATGAAGACTTATGGAATCAATTGAAATATAATCTCTCACACAATTATCAGCTTATTCTTTCATTAATTTCTTTCTTACTTGTTTTCTTAACCTTTTCCATGAGAAACCCATTATTATATAGGAGAAAGAGAGATGGTTAAAGATATTAGGATGATCCCACCAAATCAGAGAAGCGAGTAGGATCCCAACCATACATATTCCACCTCATATTCTAGAAGATTCCATTCTATAAACTCTGTGAACTTCAACCTTTTATGAGTCTTTCAACGTCGCTGCACCCTGGCTATAGGATAGGCTGTGAAAACACTACAAGTTAGTTTCAAGACAGACTGCGGTGATCAGGCATCGTCGCACTATATGTTATGCTTGGGTTGCGACGTCCTTTCTTGACAAGGTTTTGAAGAAGAGGAAGCCAATCACTTTTCTCATGAAAAAAGGTTATTTTGGGAAGTTTAACAAATGCTATAGAAACATCAATAGGGTGACTAAAATAATGTGTAACAAAGGGATTAGGTGACATGTGTACGCGGGAGGTTTATCCTAATTAAATTTAATAAAAACAATCTAAACAGGGTTTGGGAAACTAATCATGAAGAAAACTCTATAAAAAGGATGGCAGAGGAGGAGTATGAATCACGTCGGGTAGGCATAAGGCTACGTTGTCCATATTTTTCTTGACTGATTTTACCTTGTGGGAGTTGGGATTCCCAGCTCAAAAGGAACTGGTAGCTTGACCTTACGAGGCAAGATGGGAGATGTATTTTCCCCAGTTTGTGTGCGTGTCCCTTTTGCAGATCGGGGGGATTAGGGGGAAGAAGAGTACCCCTAACGTTGGCTGGGAGGTACCGATGAGGTCTCAATAGTTAGTAAGAAGGAGATGGATAGACAACAAGTGAAAGACAACCACTTCGAATTCTGTGCCTTCAGTTAAGGTACTTCTATTGTGTGAAATTTTATGTTTTATTCTGCATTTAATCTCGTCGAAAATTTGCAAAAATCGGTCTTAAATTTATGTTGTATTATGAATTTAATCTTATCGAAGGATATGTAAACTTTGGTGGTTAATTTATGTTTTATTTCCTCAAATCCAAAGATGGGTGTGATATAGAAGAAGCGTGTTACACTCAAGTAATCCTTTGCGCACCTTTTTCTTTTTCTATCTATTGTTTGTAGGCATACGCTTAGATTGTTGTCCCTTCAAGTTGAGCTATTATAGGAAATTGTTGTCAGCCTTCTTTATTTTCCTATCCCACCTTTGAATCTATTGTTCGTTTCTAGATGGACTGTCTTGAGAGCATTAGAGTTTTCCATTTTTTTTCCAGTGATTTTCTTAAGAGCTCAGCGTATTACTATTCATAGATTTCATATTTTTCCAGCGAATTTGTCTTGAAGAGCCCAATCTTTTATGCTAAGATATTTCATAGTTATCCCAAAGATTTTGTTCTTGAACTCAACGTTTTTATTACTTAGATAATTCCCATTTTCACCAATGATTTTGTGTTTAAGAGTTCAACGATTTACTACTCAAGGATTTCCTTTTTCCCAACAAATTTGTCTTTAAGAGCTCAACGTTTTTGCATAGAGAGTTCATAACTTCCTCAACGATTTTGTTCTTGAGCTCATCGTTTTTGTTACTCAGTGGATTCCCTGATTGAATATTTCCTTGGAGAACTCAATCCCATTTCCTCAACTTCTTTTGCGCAATTCTATTTTGTATTTCCAACCCTATTTAGACATCCTTTCCGAACTGTAGGAGAGTCTCACACTGTTTTTCCGTGAGTCATGGTAACACGATGGTGTCAGCAATCACCTCTAAATATCTCATATTTTTCGTTAATAACTCATTGATGGAGGCCCTTTTACCATGTTGAGTTCTTTCATATAGAGGCTTGGTAGGCATTAACTTATTTAGCGACGGCGTGTTACCCTTCTGCTTAGCGACTAGCATGCCCCACATTACTGCATAAAATTCCAACAGATATCTCCAGGAATTGGATTTCATTCTATCATTGGTATTACTGTCGTTGGTACTACACAGATAGAAATGTTGGGGATGGAAGATTGCCCCCTTCCTTCCCTAAGTGGGTAATCCCTTTTGTGGGTCTGGCCCTTGATCATTTTGGTGTAGCTATTTTCCCCACACTTCAATGTGAACTCGATTTAAGTAACACACAATGTGTTTTCCTTCACAGGTATCTGATTTTTCTACATAGGTATACTAAGGAGGTTCCCAGTTCATTTTAACAATTTTGTTTCTTGTACGTAGAGTTGCTAGATAACTGAACCCTCAACATCCTGGTAGACTCTTGAATTAGAGGCTTTCTCCTCAATATTAACTGGTGCACACAAAAGTTATCTACATTGTCACTCAATGGGTGACAACTGACAATGGTGTACATTCGAGTAGTCGAGGCACCTGTGAGTGAGGGGTGGTCTAAATGAGGCATGGAAGGCATGAGTGAGGGGTGCTCTAGATGCAATCCTATCGCATTAATCCATAGGAGTTGACGATTCCTTAATTCAAGTCACGATATTCATTATATTCCCAGTTGCAAATCGCATCCGAAACCATTTCGAGGATGCTTGGCCAATTTCTCTTAAGGGCATAAAAACCTAACGGAGCAACATTTTTGAGTTCCATGAGATGCTACAAGATTTTTTAGGTGTGGACTAGGTGATTATATTTTCCTTCCACTCGCGAGGCACGGTTTCATAAATTTGACCCCTTAATCCAAATGTTGGTTT
>JZKD02S2204236.1:14376-27080 GCA_000966675.3 Picea glauca | reverse complement strand
TTTTAGGCATGGAATAGGTGACCAAATTATCCATTTGCTCCCAAGGCATGGTTTTGTAAATTGGCCCCTTAATCCAAATGTTGTATTGCTTCAAAATGAGAAAAACACTAGTTCTCAAAATGAATGATTAAATAAACTTTTGAGGCATGGCATCTGTGAGTGAGGGGTGCTATAGATGAAATCCTATCCTAGTAATCCATCGGATTCAATGGTTCCTTAATCTGATTCTCGATATTCTCTATATTCCCAGTTGCAAGTCTCATGGAAAACCATTTTGGTGAATCTTGGCCAATTGCTGCTAATGGCATAAAAACCTAACATAGCAACATTTTTGAGTTCTATGAGATGATGAAATATTGTTTAGGTGTGGACTAGGTGATTTTATTCTCCATCCTTTCCCGAGGTATAGTTTCATAATTTAGACCCCTTAATCCAAATGTCGGTTTTCTTCAAACTGAGCAAAACACTAGTTCTTGAAATCAATGAGTAAAGCAACCTCCGAGGCATGAAACCCAGGAGTGAGGGGTGCTCTAGCTGAAATCCTATGCTAAGAATCCATTGGAGTCGACAGTTCCTCAATTCGAGTCTCGATTTTTGTTTTATGCCCAGTTGCAAGTCGCATCCCAAAGCATTTTGAGGACTCTTGGCAATTCCTCCTCTGGGCATAAAATCCTAATAGAGAAACATTTTTTAGCTCCATGAGATTATGCATGCTTGTTTAGGAATGGACTAGATGAGTGCATCATCCATCCTCTTCTGAGGCATGGTTTCATAAATTGGACCCCTAAATCCAAATGTTGCATTGCTTCTTACTAAGCAAAGCACTAGTTATTGAAATCGATGAAAAATACAAATTCTGAGGGGTTGGAACCGAGAGTGAGGGGTTCTCTAGCTAAAATCCTATGACAGGAATCCAACAGAGATGACGTTTCCTCAATATGAGTCTCGTTTTTCTATTTTATGCTGAGTTGCAAGTTGCATCCCAAACCATTTCGGGGACTCTTGGCCAATTCCCGCGAAGGGCATAAAAGCCTAACGGAGAAACATTTTTGAGTTCTGTGAGATGATGCAAGATTTTTTAGGCATGGAATAGGTGACCGAATTATCCATCCTCTCCCAAAGAATGGTTTTGTAAATTGGCCCCTTAATCCAAATGTTGCATTTCTTCAAACTGATTAAAACACTACTCAAACTCAACGATTAAATAAACTTATGAGGCATGAAACCCATGAGTGAGGGGTGCTATAGATGAAATATTATCCCAGTAATCCATCATAGTTGACGGTTCCTTAATCTGAGTCTCGATATTCATTATATTCCCAGTTGGAAGTCACATCCCAAACCATTTCGGGAACTCTTGGCCAATTGCTCCTCAGGGCATAAAAACCTAATGGATCTGTATTTTTGAGTTTCTTGCGATGCTGCAAGATTTTTCATGCGTGGAATAGGTGACTATATTTTCCATTCTCTCCCGAGGCACAACTTCATAAATTGAAGCCCTAAATCCAACTGTTGCATTGCTTCTTACTGAGCAAAGCACTAGTTATCAAAATTGATGAAACAAACTACTTATGAGGGGTTGGAATGGGGATTGAAGGGTAATCTAGATAAAATCCTATGCCAGGAATCCATCGGAGTCGAAATTTCCTCAATCTGAGTCTCAGTTTACATTTTATGCCCAATTGCAAGTCGCATCCCTAACCATTTCGAGGACTCTTGGCAATTCCTCCTCCGGGCATAAAAGCCTAACATAGAAACATTTTTTAGCTCCATAAGATTTTTCATGCTTGTTTAGGCATGTAATAGGTTACCACATTGTCCATCCTCTCTTGAGGAATGGTTTCATAAATTTGACCCCAAAATCCAAATGTTGCATTACTTCTTACTGAGCAAAGCACTAGTTATCGAAATCAATGAAAAAACAAATTCTAAGGGGTTGGAACCGAGAGTGAGGGGTTCTATAGCTAAAATCATATCCCAGGAATCCAACAAAGATGACAGCTCCTCAATCTGAGTCTCGGTTTTCATTTTATTCCCAATTGCAATTCGCATCCCAAACCATTTCAGGGACTCTTGGCCAATTCCCTCTTATGGCATAAAAGACTAGCAAAACAAAATTTTTGAGTTCTATGAGATGTTGAAATATTGTTTAGGCATGGAATAGGTGAAAAAATTATCCATCCTCTCCCGAGGCACGATTTCATAAATTGGACCGCTTAATCCAAATGTTGGTTTGCTTCAAACTGAGAAAAACACTAGTTCTTGAAATCAATGAGTAAAGAAACTTTTGAGGCATGGAACCCGAGAGTGAGGGGTGCTCTAGCTGAAATCCTATCCTAGGAACCCATCATATTCGACAGTTCCTCAATCCGTGTATCGGTTTTCGTTTTATGCTCAATTGCAAGTTGCATCCCAAACCATTTCGGGGACTCTTAGCCAATTCCTCCTCTGGGCATAAAAGCCTAACAGAGCAACCTTTTTGAGTTCCATGAGATGCTACATGCCTTTATAAGAATGGACTAGGTGAACAAATTGTCCATGCTCTCCTGAGGCATGGTTTCGTAAATTGAACCCCTAAATCCAAATGTTGCATTGCTTCTTACTCAACAAAGCACTAGTTATCGAAATCGATGAAAAAAACAACTTTTGAGGGTTGGAACCAAGAGTGAGGGGTGCTCTAGCTAAAGTCCTATGCTAGGAATCCAACAAAGATGATGGTTCCTAAATATGAGTCCTTTTTTTTCATTTTATACCCAATGGCAAGTCACATCCCAAACCATTTCAGGGACTCTTGGCCAATTCCCCGTCAGGGCATAAAGACTAGCGAAGCAACATTTTTTAGTTCCGTAAGATGCTGAAAGATTGCATAGGCATCAATTAGGTGAAAAAATTGTCCATCCTCTCCCAAGACATGGTTTCATAAATTGGACCACTTAATCCAAATGTTGCATTCCTTCAAACTGAGCAAAACACTAGTTGTCAAAATCAATGAGTAAAACAACTTCTAAGGCATGGCACCCAAGAGTAAAGGGTGGTATTGCTGAAATCCTATCCCATTAATCCACCGAAGTCAACGATTCCTCAATCCGAGTCTCATTTTTCATTTTATGCCCAGTTGAAAGTCGCATCCCAAACCATTTAAGGGACTCTTGGCCAATTCCTCCTCAGGGCATAAAAACTAACTAAATTCTACATGTCTTTGTCAACTAACTACTATATCTTACTGAGCCGAGGGTTTAGGGTTTTACAGCCACTCTGAGCCGCGTTGTTCCAATAGCTTCCCCACTGGGGCTCATGTCTCGCAAGGAGGGAGGGCCGACAGGCGCCTCCTACAGCCAAGCCACGATGAATGGAAATTTGCAGAGGGTAGGAAACGACTGACCTTCGAGCCGCCACCAGATCTGCAATCGAAATTATTGGAGGAAGGAAAATTCAAGGATCGAGAGATGGACATAGATCCATAGAAAGAGACTCGCCCATCTACCACGTTAGCTCCATGGATGCCAGGTAAATGTATTCCACAAGCCCCACAAGCCCCAAAATACATTATCAGCTCACCACACATACAAGAGAAAAAGAAATATATGAGAGATTATGCCCTGGTGGGAAAATTCCTAGGGCTCTGGCCCCAAAATGGATACAATATTGGTGGAAGACAAAAGGTCACTATGAGCTACAATTGGGATCTAAGGGGTTTTGCACAATCATCCTCCATAACCTTGAGGATCGCAACCACATCTTTGATGGGGGGGCATACTTCTTCAACTTGGCGGGTCTCTTCTTACGATTTTGGACAGAGAAGTTTAGCTCTGAAAAGGAGGACTTTGCACATGCACCTGTATGGATCAAATTATACTCTCTTCCCCTGGAATTCTGGCTAGAGGAGGTCCTGGCTGGCATAGGCAACACCATCGACATCTATGTTAAGTCTTCTGAAGCCACCAAGAAGAGGCGCTATACCTCTTATGCACGAATATGTGTCTACCTGAACATAGGCAAACCACTCCCAGGATCCATCATATTGCAATATCATGACAAGGGCTGGACCCAAACCATCGACGATGAACACATTCCGTTACGATGCCGGAAATGTCACGAACATAGCCATCTTTTAAGAGAATTCTCTCTCAATATTGTTCACAAAGAAGGGAACCCAGAAATTATAAAATACAAGGACGACTTCACTCAACTAATAGGGAAAAGAAGATAAGGAGGAAGAAAGCAACCAGCCCAAGTAAGTAAAGATCCCTCAACTAGTAATAAATTTTCCATTTTACAGGATCAACCAGAGAACCCCGCAACCCATACACAACCCACTGAACCACTTCTGGATAATGGCCCCAAAGCTGCCAGACAAGGGGAGGTATGATCCCCACAGGGTAATTAGTCATATCTCATCCCCCTAAATGTGGCTCAGGATCCGAAGGACTTTCTGGAGACAGAGGACGGGGATGCAGAAATGGATATGGAGGAGCAAGATCTACCCGGGGTGGATTTGGAGCACCTCGAGCATGCCTATAGGCAACAAAAAATATACACCATACCCAGGGATAAACTACGAAAGGTTCACAAGGTCTTCCTAAACTCCTCAGTTGGGTCCTCCACAAGAGCTAGCCAAGGGTTGGGAATACAGAGTAGTCAGTCAAAAAACCCAAGTAAATATCAGAAAGACGAAAATAAAAGAGGGAGGAAATCCACCAACAAGCTTATACAAGAAATAGGCCACTTCATGGTAAACTCAGGGAAAATCCACCTGATCTCGGACAACTTCCCTCCTCTCCCCACCCCCCCTTCATCATGAAGATTATTTCATGGAATATTAGAGGACTCAATGGACGTAGCAAGCGAAAATTGCTACGAGATATGATTTTGGCAGAAAAACCTGATATAGTACTTCTGCAGGAAACCAAATGCACCTCAAAAGATGTTGACAGACTACTTCCCTATTGTTGGAAGCAAGGGGAATAAGTCTCAATAGTGGCCACAGCTACAGCTGGAGGAATGGCTATCTTCTGGAACACCAACTTAGTGCTGCTGGAAAACTTTATCGCCACCAGATGGTCCATTACAGTAGATTATAGGCATATTAGATCAAACAAGACGGGACACTTGACCAATGTCTATGGCCCAGACAGCCTAAGGGAGAAGCATGCCTTCCTCAGGAATCTGAACTGCTTATCCAATCTAATGCAACATAATAGATGGATTATTGGAGGAGATTTCAATATCATTCGCAGCCTGGAGGAAAAAAAAGGTGGATCAAGACGATTGGATCGAGAAACCAATGAATTCAACAGCCTCATAGACAACCTTCACCTTATCGACTTGGAGACTATCAATGGCATTCACACCTGGACAAATAGAAGAAGCGGAATACACCAAATTGCTTGCAAACTAGACCGGTTCCTCATCTCTGACTCCCTCATGTTGGAAGGCACAGCTCTAGAAGCTACCATCCTGAATTTCTCTGGTTTGGATCATTGGCCAATTCAACTATGGCTGGATGTGCCAGCCACACCTCGAAAGAAACCCTTCAGGTTTGAATAGTTATGGCTCGACCATCTCGATTTCTAGGCAAAAATACAGGACTGGTGGAGGGAGGTAGAGGTCTCTCATGGCTCAAAATGTACATATTTCAACAGAAGTTAAAAAACCTCAAACAACTTCTCAAGCTTTGGAATAAGAAAACCTTTGGCAACATCTTTGATTCCCAATGGCAGCTATTAGAATGAATGGGCGAGATT
This sequence comes from Picea glauca, assembly GCA_000966675.3. Lineage (NCBI taxonomy): Eukaryota > Viridiplantae > Streptophyta > Pinopsida > Pinales > Pinaceae > Picea > Picea glauca. The sequence continues at coordinate 21,336 of JZKD02S2204236.1, read as the reverse complement.
CAAAACCAGATCAGAACACAGGGGCTAACGAATGAGCTAAAAGCCCAGGAAGAAACAGTAAATCAACAACTAGAAGCTAGGAAAAGACAAGAAGAGATTCTATGGAAACATAAATCGTGCATCCAATGGCTCAAGGAGGGAGAACACAATACCAAATTCTTTCATAGGACTGTCATCCACAGAAGGAACTCCAATAAGATCACGCATCTCATCTCTGCAGTCAGGGAGACCATTCACTCCCACGAAGACATGGAGTCGACCTTGATTGACTACTATCAAGATCTCCTCACGGAACCTCTCCCGGATAGACATGCAGCCATTACTAAGTTCACGTAGCATGTGCCCTCCCTCGTTACCTAGGAGAAAAACTCATCCCTTCTCGAGCGCATTACAATCGAGGAAGTGGATCAAGCACTTCAGGACACCCCCAAATGCAAGGCTCCTGGACCTGACGGCTTCACCAACGATTTCTTCCACCAATGCTAGCCAATGATCATGATAGAGGTTTGGGAAATTCTTGAAGACTCCAGAGCCACTGGGCAAGTCCTCTAGGCTCTTAATGCGACGTTCCTCACCTTAATACCCAAAGAGGGGCAGGCACACCACCCCAAGAAGTTCAGACCCATAGCTCTTTTTAATGTCATCTACAAACTCCTAACAAAAGTGATTTCTAGGAGACTCAAGCCTATCTTACTGACAATTATATCCCCAAATCAATCAGGCTATGTTGAAGGCAGAAAAATCACGGAGAGCGTCATCCTAGCACATGAAGTGATCCACTCTCTGCAGAAGACCAAAACACTAGGTATGCTCCTCAAATTAGATCTCTCTAAAGCCTTTGATAAGATAAGATGGGAATATATGCGGGTAATGCTCCTAGATTTTGGTTTTGATCAAAGTTGGGTGACTTGGATTCTGAATCTAACTTCCTCGGATTTCTTCTCCATTCTTATCAATGGTGTCCCCTCTCAACCCTTCTCCCCCTCAAGAGGACTTAGACAGGGAGATCCTCTCTCCCCTTTCCTTTTCATCATTATGGCCGAAGGTCTTGGTTGTTCCATCCGTGCAGCTATTGAAAGAAACCTTCTGACTGGCTTACCCTTGCATGGCATTTCCCCTCCTATCTCACACAGTCAATTTGTGGACGACACGCTTTTAATGGGCACCCCAACTGTCTGCGAAGCCAACTCTCTTCTAGCAATTCTCCAAACCTTCTCAAATGCCTCAGGGCTGGACTGCAACAAGGATAAATCCCAAATTTGTTTCTTCAATACGCCACCTATGATTCATCTTCATATCTTTGAAATCCTAGGTTTCAATAGAAGCTCCCTTCTGTCCAAATACCTCGGCATTCCCCTGATTGACAATGCCCTCTGGAACTCTTTGTGGGAACATATCGTATCCTCCTTTACCAAGAGGCTCTCCTCCTGGACCTACCAAGTTCTAAATATTCCTAGTCGTCTCATTCTTCTCTGAGCTGTCCTTCAAGCCCTTCCTGTCTACACCTTCTCTGCGCTGGCTGTCCCTAGATTTGTTCTCACAACCATTAAAAATTTACAACGAAACATCTTCTGGAAAGGCCTCAATTCAGGAAAGAAAATAGCGTTGGTCAGCTGGGACAAACTATGCCGACCCAAAGACCAAGGTGGCTTGGGATTACGAGAACCCCTCATGATGAACAAAGTTCTAAGCGCCAAAAGTTGGTGGTGGTGGCTCAAGCATCCCAAGGACCTCTGGGCCAGACTTTGGAGAAAGAAATATGCGCCAAATGTGGTGGAAAAGAACCTAATTTGATGGAATGGGGACAGGCCTGGCTCCTTAATATGGACAGTGGCCAGGCAGAACAAACAAGTGGTTACTTGGCATGCCTTTTGGGAAATCAAAAATGGGGAAACAACTCTCTTTTGGAAAGATTCCTGGCAACAATGGCCAATTTTAGACAATGAGGATTGGGCAAGGGACATCTATACCCATGCTACACTCGTGGGCCTGACAAGAGTAGCTGACTATTGGCAGGACAATCCCCCAGAAGACACTTGGCGATGCTGGCACCTGGACAGGGAATGCACTAATCTGGAAGTGCATGTGGACCTGGCACCCTGGAAAGAGAAAATGGCCAAACGAAAGATTCCCAAAATTGCAGGAGAGGATATCCTTCATTGGGAATACTGGCCAAGGGGCACCTACAGTACGTAGGAAGCTTATTAGATCATAACTTAGGTAGACCCTCTCCCTACAAGGAAAGTTTGGCGCAAAATCTGGAGTCTTAAACACTGGCCAAAAATCACCCTCTTTCTCTAGCTTGTTTCCCACTCAAGGATACTAACTTGGGATAACCTCTTGAGAAGGGGTCTTCTTGGGCCCTCCATTTGCATGCTTTGTGGAGAGGCAGACGAAACCATGAATCATCTCCTCAACTGTTGCCCTTACACAACTCAACTTTGGGATCAAATGGCACTCATCATGCGCACTTCGGATCGCCATAGAGATAGTATCATTGACACCATCACGGACTGGAGGGACCAGTATTTCCATTCCCTCCTCCTCAATCGCATTTGGAAATTACTTCTAGGCTTCATCCTTTGGCAAACTTGGAAAGAAAGGAACATAAGGCTCTTCAGAAATGCATCTCTTCCTTTGCAACATTGCTGGAATCAATGTCGCTGCAATATCATGGAAACTCCCAACCTTCATCAATGGACCGACAAAAACTTGCACAACACTCCTTCTGAACTCACAATCCTCCAGCATTGGCAACCTCTTCCTTCTCATCATTCTCTACCCACCACTTATCCTTCCACCCCTCTCAGTAACCCCTCCTTTTGGTCCCCCCCCCCAGTAGATTTCATTAAACTCAATTTTGACGGAGCCTCTAAAGGCAATCCAGGTGCAACAGGATATGGAGTAGTCTTCCGCAACCATCAAAGGCACATCATTCTCATAAGCATAGGCAACCTTGGTCATTCCATGAAAAATGCAACAGAACTCTGGGGACTCATCCGGGGATTGCAATTAGCCATTGACTACAATTTCACCAAGCTAATAGTTGAGGGGGACTCTTAGGTAATCATCAATTTGCTCTGCAGAATTCTAAATGGAGCAAACCCAGACATAATGTTGCCTATTTGGAGACTCTCACATGGGATACAGATTGTCACGGACCTAATGAAACCAAATCAGGCAGTCATACCTGCTCATGTCAGGAGGAATGCGAATCAAGTCGCAGATCAGCTAGCAAATATGGGAACTACTTGGATTGGTCCAGAACTCCTCTGCAACGCGGCTCTGGAACCTAATCACCCCATTCTCCATCATTGTATCTGCAAAGCTATAACAGTGGACACACCCCCGAATGGGGTGCTAGTGAGATACACATGGCGCGGCACGAAGGAGAGGCACGACCAGTGAGGCACGAAGCCATGTGATGGGCTCGTGCCATCGCCGCCACCCCGAACCAACATTAAATTACCATTACCATGGCGCAAATGACAATTAAACAACTCCCCTCTCCTCTCAAGATTCATTTCATGGTCGGGTTATCTGTGCATGTCTTTTGTCTCTGTGCATGCACCAATTGGCATCCCCCTCTACGACCTTCATCTGAGCTAACCGATAATTGCATGCTCATCACAGCTCTGGTTCAGCTCCAGGATTTCTACCACTGCCTAGTGCACCTGGCATCCTCTATTCGCTATATGATGAGCCTCATGTCGCGCCCTCGAGGGCGCCCGTGCAGAGGCTCTCCATGGAAACCTCATCGGCCCTCTGTATCGCCCCCTGCTTCGCCCTCCTCCTGCTCCTCTCCTTACATTTAGCCTGAGCCAATTCTTCCTCCACCCCCCGCTCTATCTGTTTCGCAGTTTGATATCCTTGCTATCGTCTTCTTCCTCGTGCCATCTTTCTGACCCCCCAACGTTTGGGCCTCCTCTTTCACCAATTCCTAACTCTACTGGGAATACTGTGGGAGAGCCACCTCCTTGCAAGACTTGGAACACTGAGAACCAGTCCCCGAACTCTTTCCTTGACACACAACTATGGGAAATCCATGCAATTCTCTAGGCTTGGTCTTCGAACTCCGCCAGGGGGTGGAGGATCTTCAATTCCGTCTACTTGCCATGGATGGAAAGGTAGTAGTCCTTCTCCAGCTCCTTTCCTCTCTTCAAGAGGCTTTCCCCTCGGACCTCGCAGGTGCGGCTTCAGCAGAGGAACCCTATGATGAAACCAATGAAGGGAATGCCCAGGCACAACATTCAGCAAGAAATGAGAAGGACCAAGTCATGCACGAGGATATGGTGAAGGAGGAGGACACAACACGTTGCGCATTGCAGGATACCTCGCCAGTTGTCGACAAGACCGAGGGAAGCGTGGATGCTGGAAAGCAGTGGGCTTATCAAGTGACATAAGTCAAGGAGGAGCCGTGGTCCGAGGTTGTCCATGTCACCTAGCTAGGTTATCTGCCAAATGTCTGAGGTCATGAGGGCACTTCAAATTTCATTAGTTTCTCTACGTTTTAGTTGTTGTCCAGTTAGTTTCAAACTCTTTACATAGACTATTACACTACTTATGTTTGACTTCCATGCTGGTTGGACTGGTTTCCCCTCTGTTGGGGCAGTCCAGTAACTACAGGAAGAATATTCTCTGTATTTTGTATCTCTTTTTGGTCTTGGAAGGCCCTTTATATATAATACTACTAACTTACAAAAAAAGAAAACTACTATATCTTACTGCCTTGAAAAACGACTGCACCAATTTCAACTGCACATTGAGTTTAACAACCACTACTTCCTACATAAAAATGTGGGTTTCACTATTGTTAACCATTGCCATAACTAACTTATTCTTCAACTCGTATTGAACAAAACTAATATTTGTATAGTTCTACTCTTGGCTTGCAAAAAACTAATATTTGTATAGTTCTACTCTTGGCTTGAACAAAACTAATATTTGTATAGTTATTCTCTTGTCTTTCCTTAGACATATTCTCAACTAAAGCACCCAAGATTTGCAACACACCAATTGATGGTTGGATTTATTACTCCATAGCATTGACCCTCATCTTCACTGGACATTTATTATAATAATTCTAATTTGCACAAATCCAACAAACAACAACATTACTACTATTTTTTTCTTAGATCCATAAGATAAACTTATCATGTCCTTAGTGTTATCACATTAATATGTCCTCAATATGTCCAAAATAAAGAGGGATATCACATTGAATTAGGTGGTTGACCACTAATATTGGTAATTTCACCCTAGTCTAATTGTGCATCCAAAACTAAAGATATAAATGTTTTATTTAGAACTTTGAATATAGCAAAAAAGTTCATAAATTGGAACTAGGATGATGATGGACTACTCACTAAAAATACGTGCACATGCAACTGAAGCTACAACCAAACAGGTACTTGTCAGATATTTCTTCATCGAGCGAGGACAACTTAGGACAAATAGAGGGAAATGTGATTGTATCTAGTAGATATGATAAGCAAACAAGGACCAACGGTGAAAAAGTCAGAATAAAATTTTGTAGGTGCATTAAATTTTTTCTTGCCAAAGGAGGATCATGCTCTTATGATGAGGAGAGAATAAGATACATAGAGGTGCCCCTTAGTTATAAGCATCTGGTGAAGAAATGGATACCTAAGGAACTGCCTCCTATAGATGTTGACTACGTTGTCAACAATAAGACATATCGCATTGCACCATCCTCCCTGCATGGCTTGGGGCTCTTTTCCATGGATGTAATAATTGTAAAATACAATACAATAACTGAATTGATGGACTATGTCAGACCGTGTTACAATTATAATGATTGGATGTAGTTGGTCCAGTACATGCGAAGTATGCAGAGATATGCACTCGCCGAAAATTATATACAACTAATAAACAAGGATAAAAATAAGGGAGTGACTATCTATATTGATGGAAGACCTAAATCTTCTGGAAATATTGTAGGGTTTATAAACAACACATGACAGGAGACAACAAACAAACAAAAAAATTTAATATATGAGGGACATGAAAAGAATCGGGTAGTCCTATGCGCAATAAAAAATATATCTTCTGGGAAAGATTTATTAGTGGATTACCATTTGAATCGAATAGAAACATTGACTGATAGTGTGCAAGTTCTTATGCAACACTTCTTTACGAAAACTCTACTTGTTGCATTATATTTTTTTATTATCTTTAACATTGTTGTAAATATTATCTTTAACATTGTTTTTTTTTTATCGTTAACAATTTTTTAAATACTTCGGGGTTCTAATTATATTATAATGTGGCAGGATGATCATGGAAAAGGGCCAGCCACAAAACATGTAAATGATTATCAATTTCCACTTTCATTTTATGTTATTTTTATTATTTTCTTATATAATTTTATTGAAATAATATTGTTTTTGTTGAAATTATATGTAGTCTACATGCCATGTTGATCATGATTTCGCTGATGAGGAGGGGTTTTATTCATCCCCTGATCCGATGGTCTTAATAAAAAAATGGATCTTTAAAACGAACAAGGAACTTGCTAGATTCTTAGATCGTCCAGATCAAACTCCTGATGTCCTAGAAAAGATCTATCTCCTTATACCACAACTTAACACATATAAGGTAATAACCAAAATTTAAAGTGTTTTTTTTAATGTACTCATATGTTCAATTATGAAACTTTGTTCTTTAACTTTTACATTATCTCACGAAAAAACAATTTTCTTTTTTATAAATTGATTTTTGGAGCCTGTTCAGCTCGGTGTTGGTTGTAGTGGTGCTGAAGAGACGCTATGGAGTCCTGATGCAGACAATCATAAATTTTGTAGAGTACTATTTACTACTCCATCTTGCACAACTAATTTAGATAGGAGCCATGACACACATCTCCATACATCCACACCTCAATCAGAGTCTAGATATGGTGGCAGAGATGAGGCTCATGGTGATGTGGTTGACATGGTT
>JZKD02S2204236.1:0-14366 GCA_000966675.3 Picea glauca | reverse complement strand
CGAATCAAACGACTATTAGCATACAATACACTTAGACAGGTAATATTTTGTTATTAACATTAGGTGTAGGTACAAGGGAATCTAAAGAATCATTCATATTCCCCCGACTCATTTTGTCGACCTCCACCAGTTGTTCTCATGCCAGACTGCCCTTCGTTCCGCCCTTCATTAGTTGGCTTTGAGAGTTCCATTTCGGGTTCTTCCATCCTTTGAACATACATCATTCTTATGGCCAATCCCTTCTTTCAAAATTTTAATATGGTAAGTTATATTCAATATTTTTGTATGTTTGGATAAAAAGTTATAAGATTTGTTGAAGGGGTTCTGAAACTAACGGGTATATAAAAATATTTGAAACTCTTTCTATATACAGAAAGAGATATTTATAAATAGTTGGTTAAGCTCTATTCCAGTTATAAAAATTTATCAATTTTCCATCATTGAAAATCAACCAAAAATATAGAATATTACTTTTTAGATTTGTAGAATTTTTTTGGAATTAAAAGATAATTTAATATTGTATAATATTTTTATCATTATATAAAAAATATATATTTCTTCGAATTTGAACTTGAGTCATTCATAGACTTTTTAAATTTTGAATTTGAAAATTATTATTAGAACCATGTGCCTATCATTGTGTTAAGTGGATCTGCTTGAATCTTCTTTTGATTAACGAAGAAAGTAGGTAGACATGAACAACTTGGCATTCTTATCTTTGCAAATTGGAGCCAATCAAGTTTAGTCCATTGCCTATCATTATTTGATTACTATATATATAAATATTTGATTATTGTACTTGAACATAGTACATATGAACAAAAATCTTACTAATGTTGAACTCAAGTGCAGGAACTCTACTAAAGATTTGCAAAGTCTGAATAAAAGCTTTAACAAACCAGCTTGAAAATGAACTCAAGTGCAGGAACTCAACTAAGGATTTGCAAAGCCTGCATAAAAGCTTTAACAAACCAGCTTGAAAAAGAGGAATAACTTTAGCAAACCAGTTTGCAAAGTCCACATTGGAACCAGCTTGAAAAAAGGAATAACTTTAGCAAACCAGTTTGCAAAGTCCACATTGGAAGTGATGAGTGATCATACAATTTTTTGATTGGAAACCAATATTGAAAATAGCTCTTAGAACACACATGTCAAGAATATTAAAAAAAAAACAAGAGACTAAAACGTTTAATAGTGAATCTTTGATACATTACTATAAATATTTGATAATATTGCATTTGAACACAATACATATGAACGGAAATCTTATTGATGTTGAACTTAATTGCAGGTTGAGGATTTGCAAAGTCCGAGCAAGACCTTTGGCCAACTATTTTCCAAAGTTCACATTGGAGGTGATGAGTGATCATAAAATTTGATTTGGAAACAAAGGCCATGAGTATAGATGAGGTAGTCTTTGTGAAGGAAGTGGAGGCGGTGGAGGCAGTAGGTGCAGAATTTCTACATGGTAGAGGCAGTGGCTGCAAAATTGTCAAATGGAGGGGATGGTGAATAGGAATCATAATGTGAGAGAGGATTGAAAATTTTCACAAATCATTCTAAAAGTTAAGATATAATAGATTATTTTTTTAAAAGAAAATTGCAAACCATGCAAAAACTAACAAGATTGAAAAAATGTATTGTGTCACACCATATTTAAAGATCTAAAAACAGAATCAATGAAGATATATTAGACTCAAAACATTGGATTGGCAACAAGATTGAAAAAATGTATTATGTTAGATCATATTTAAAGATCTAAAAAGCAGGCTCAATGAATATATGAATATATAAAGACCTCAAAAACATGGTCAATAAAGATATGATGGTCAATGAAAATATGAAGATATAATAGAGTGTAAACTTAGGATTGGGTAAAGACCTCAAAAACAAGGTCAATGAAGATATGAAGATATAAAGACCTAGGGTCAATAAAGATATGAGGGTGAATGAAAATATGAATATATAATAGACTCAAAACTTAGGATTGGGAAAAATAGCTAGAAAATAAGAGTTCCAAATTATTAAGGAATAATTTTTTTAAAATGAAACAAATTAAAATATTACAAAATAATAACTATTTTACTTTTCCTATATACAATTTTGAAAAGATGAAAAATCTTAATATTTTTTTTAAATGAAAGCCATTCAAATATTACAAAATAATAACTATTTTACTTTTCCTATATACAATTTTGAAAAGATGAAAACTATTTTTAGTCAAAAGAAAAATAATTGAAAGTAAATAATAAATCTATAGCTAGAGTCCTCACCTTAAGCAAGGATTAATAAAGAATTATATTTTTTTCCATACACATTTTTTCTATTAAATACAAATCTATTAAAAAAAATTAAAAACTTACTCAACACAACCGTATTAAAAATAATTCCTATCTAGATAAATCTATAGTATGTGGCTGAAACCATATTTCGAAGGCATAAAATAACAACTACTATTCCTATTTTTTTTTGGGAATGTCTCAATTAACTTTTATCTTATTTGAATTTATATTAACTTTTATTTTAATTTAGATATATGAGATCGAATTGGGTTCATAAATAGACAAATTTCATCTTTTCGGTGAATTTATTTTTCAAATTAAGATAAAATTCTGTTTTACTTTATTAATTTTTTTAATTTAATATTTTTTTCAACTTATTCTTATAAAATCCTCTTTACTCTTAAAACCGGTGATAAGAAAGCTCGAAAAATGAGAACTATTAAAACTAGTATATCAAATCATATTTACAGAATTTAAAAATATAATATCCATAAACTAAATATAAGATTTGGCATAGGGTGGAAATTAGTATCTCTCTTCACATAGTGCTATTTACTACTCAAAACTTAAAATTAGAAATAGTAAAAGTAGTATATGAGAAATTTTGCAAAGAGTTAAGTGTCATTTACAAATTGAGAATAAATATTGCAATCCGATTGAATTTAGATATGACAATCAATCTGAAAAACTTACAATTTGTTTTCTCTATTTTTATTTTGTAACTTATTTTTATTTCTATTTTAAGCATGATAAGCAATTGTATAAAGTTAATGATTGATGCCACCACTATTGCCCCACAAAGGACTTTGGGAATGATACTATGCTAGATTCAGTGTCTTCATTGTCTTTCCATGTGCCTACCAACAAACACCATATATACATGGAGATTCTCATTAACCTAATATGTTTTCATTAAGATTTTTTAATAAATAATTTCATTTCCAATTTTTTATTTATTTTTTTGAAAATACTAAAAGAACTAAGAGGGGAAGTGAATCAGTTGTTATTGTTCTTAAACAATTTTATGCCTATTAAAATTTATTAACCTTCTTCAAGTGATCATCAAGATTATGCAAGTCATAAATAACATAAATAATAAACATAAATCACACACATGATATACACACAGATAGATATTCATGAGGAAACACATAAAGGGAGAAAACCTCTTCTTATTGGAATGATAGGCAGTCTTTTAGGTTATGTACGTAATCTTTCTTTGAGCACCAACTCAAAATGAGGCCACAACCTCTTCTTTAGCAAGCTACAACTTGCTAAGACTACCAACTCTCTAGTTTCTCTAGAACCCACTAGAAGGAAGCACCAACTCCCTATGTGTTCCAACACCAACTGGATGGAAGCACCAACTTCCAGTTACATAGGCACCAACCTATATAATAGATAATAGTGGTTCTCCCTTGCACCACCCTACCACCCTAGTTTTTACGGCTGCAACTAGATGGAAGCTACAACTCCATGTGTTCAAGACCCCACTTGAAACTCTAAGGACAACAATCCTCCCTAGCACCACCCTACCACCATGTTTTCTAAAACTTTGCTTGAATAATACTTTACAATAATACAGACATTTCAACGTTTACCAGTTCTTCTATGTTCTACAATTCTGGTTTGGTTCTGTTTGTTCATGCTCAACTCCACTTGTTGTTTCTTTCCACCTGCTCTTCCTCTATTCTTCTCATGCTCTTAGGTTCTCGTACAGTCTGTTTGTTTCACCATTTTTTCTCTGTACAACTTGTGTTCTTCATCTCTGCATCTCTCACACTCTGTTCATTCTCTCTACTTGATTACATACATTTCAAATTGTTTTACCGAGAAACATTGTCCTTCCTCTGTCTCAGCATATTTCTTTTATTCATGCTCTCATCATCCATTACACTCTACATCTCCAATGCTCAATGTTGAGAATCTCAAAACGCTCAAGAGCCATGATTCCAACGCTCAGGAACAATGATTCAACCTCTTAGGAAAAATGATTCAGTTAGTGTCACTGAATCGTAACTGATCAAGAAATCAAGAGATGAAACAACAACCCTTTGATCAAATTCATTTTGATCGGGGTCATTGGATTATACTCCGAGGTGGATCTTGTTAGCGTTATCTCCTTCCCCTATCCTCTGATGATGTGAACATGGGAGATGCTATCATGTGACCATGTGATTGTGTGCACGACCATGAAAAATTAAGACACGAGCATGTTTGTGCCACGTAATGCAACAGGACTGTCAATCTCACGATCTTGACAGTGCTCCTGAGATGACGGTTCAGATTTGTCCATTCAAGTCTGTCAATCAGATCTACCCTTCCTAAATCAATGGCTGAGATTTAGTTCGTGATCCGGGCACAGGGAGTTTTAAATCTCAAACCTCGCTTTTCCTATATGCCAAACTTCCAAAGTTTACATTCCATTGACGTGTGTCCCTCTCAGATCGACAGTCCTTGTTCACTACAGGAATTTGACCTTTCAACTAGATCAATGGTTCTCAGATCCCTTTCTCGATCAATGATTTATTTCACAGAAACAAATCAATGGTCAGATTTGATCCTTACACTCATCCTTTCATCTTTCAATCTGACGGCTAGGACTTAATCAAACATTGATATGGACGGCTGTCAGAACTTCTCCCTTCAGAACTTCGGTATTTCAAATTTCCAAAATTACACTATCCTTCCACTGTACTATGATCAATGGTTGAGAATACATCGAAAGTGATATTTTAGATCGGACGACTTGTGTCCTTGCTGAGGTGGTCTATTGACGTGGGTGCGATGTGTAGGTAGAGTAGTGGAGTGCGAAGGCAGAGCACAGTAGTGGAGTGCGGAGGCAGAGCACAGTAGTGGAGTGTGACATGTAGCGATTAGTGGAGTGTGACGTCGGAGTGTGGAGGTGGTATGTATGAGTGGTTTGGTGGTTTACTAGCAGGGGGGTTTGACGGTAAGTAGTAATGAGCGAGGGGGGTCCAAGTGAACCAGAAGGTGACACATATGAGGGTCCCACATGGAAAATACCACCAACTCAAACCCCCCCTGGGTTAAAGATAGGAAGGTCGGGGGCAAGGGGGGGGTCTGATATGCCATGTCAACCATAGATCTGAGAGCACTATTATCATTCGTTGAGATTAGCATGCTCTTCTTCTAAATTATCTTATCCTTCCACTTTAGAATGATCTGATAGCTGAATTTTACTTTGGATGATCCGACGGTTGAGGATTTATTTTGGCTCTCTAGCTCTCAGGACTTCATGGATTTCAAATATCAAACTGGTGCTCTAGATCAGATGGCCCAGATCTACTTCGGATTATCTAACACTTGATATCTTCTTCGGACGATCTGATGACTGCGATCTTCTTCGAATGATCCGATGATCGACAATTTATTTTGTCTCTCCAGCTCTATGGGCTTCGGGTATTTCAAATCTCAAACTTAAACTCTCAAAGTGATTTCTCCAAAGCATAACCTCCTCACATATTTAGACCTGAAACAAATGTGATTCGTTGATCAATATATTATATCAACGACTCGATTTGTCTGTGATGCATATTTGCCTTGTATTAAATCCAATGACTCTCCATCTTTTCTTATCCTATCCTCCCATTTATTTTGATCCAATGACTGACGAAAATTCGGGTGATTGATATCTCAGATCTTAGCCCTTTCTTATCATTTCCTTCCATTAATTCAATATGATGGTTGTTGGTCCTTTGGATCGGTGATCCAACGGCCACTATCGCTCTTCCTCTTGAAATTTTGATATCTCTGACTTAGAAGGTTTTATAAGTGTTCAAGGGTCTCGACCTTTTCTCCTCCTGCAAGTCTGTCTTTTGGACCTCGTCTGCACTTCTGGACTGCTATCTCTTATGAGCTTTCTTGTCTTCTATGCTCTCGAGGTTTGGTTGGTTTTTGTTCTTTCCATCAATGAAAAGCACGTGCTTCCTATAAAACATGCCAACAATATCCCCCTTTGGCATTGATGGCAACCCTTAAAGGTTTCATTGTTCTACTTAGACCTCCAACTATGGCATCCAAGCCACACCTTTTGTCCCCTTTGACATCAATGTCAAAGAAAACATGCTCCCCCTAAGTTGTTGCAGTACTTTTAAGAGGTATTGGATATTAGACCAACACATAGTCCCCCTGACAGGATGGACTCTCTTAGGTGAGAGAAGGGATGACACCCAGCTTCTGACAAAGATATTCAAATGGTGTCTTGGCTAGGGATTTAGTAAAGATGTTTGCAATTTGTTTTGTCAATGGAATATAATTCAATTGAACAACTTTGTTTATAACGTGATCTTTGAGAAAATGATACTTTATTGGTATATTCTTTTTATTTGAATGGAGAAAAGGATTTTTGGAGACACTAATGGCACTCATGTTATCATAGTGAAGTGGAATTGGATCAGTATAAGTTATCTTCAAATCTGCAAGAGTTTGTATCATCCATAAAATCTGAGTGCAACAAGTAGCAGCAACAATGTACTCTACCTTTGTAGTTGATAATGAAATAGATCTCTCCTTCTTACTAATCCATGCTACTAACGAGTCACCTAAGAATAATGCACCTCCACTAGTGCTCTTTTGCTCATCCAAACAATTTCCCCAATCAGCATATGAATATACAGTTAATTGAAAATTTGGATTTCTAGGATACCAGAGACCATAAGTCATTGTACCCTTCAAATATTTGAATATCCTCTTGACAAATTATAAATTAATTTGTTTTGGAGCAGACTAATAATGACCTACCATTCCAACAACTTTCATTATATCAGGATGAGATGCTCTGATGTACAGAAGACTGTCTATCCTTGATCGATGTGTTCTTTGATCAACATCAGGTGAAATATCATCTTTACTGAGCTTGCAACCAACCACCATAGGTTTTCTCACAGGTCTATAATATTCCATATGAAACCTCTTTAACATCTCTTTCAAATACGTTTCTTGAGAGATAAATATCCCTACAGAACTATGATTGATTCGTAAACCAATAAAATATGGCAGTTCTCCTATCATGGCCATATCAAACTAAGTGCGCATTGAATTAGCAAACCACTGAACTAAAGAGTCAATAGTGCATCCAAAAATAATGTCATCTACATAAACCAAAACAACTAATAAATCATCACCTTCAGACTTAATGTATAGATTATTGTCAACAAAACCTTTCTTGAACCCTTTGTCCTGTAGAAATTTGTCCAGTCTATAATACCAAGCTCGTGGTGCCTGTTTCAATCCATATAATTCCCTTTTCAACTTACAGACATAGTCAGGATTATTTGTCAATGAAAATCCTTCAGGTTTCTCCATGTATACATTTTCTTCTAGGTCTCCATTAAGAAAAATTGACTTAACATCCTTCTGATATACTTTAAATTTCTTATGACCTGCATAGGAAAAAAACATTATGGTGGCTTCCAATCTTGCCACTAGAGGAAAGGTTTCATCAAAATCTTGTCCTTCAACTTGTGTATGCCCCTTACATACCAATATGGATTTATTTCTAACAATTTGTCCTTGTTCATTCATTTCGTTCTTAAACGTGCCCCTTTGGATCCAATTACATTCTTATCTAGAAGTCTAGGAATAATCTCCTAAGTATTGTTCTTCTCAATATGATCCAGTTCCTCATTCATTGATTTTAACCAATTTACATATTCAATGGCTTCATTAAATTTCTTGGGTTCCACCATGGATATGAATGTTGTATGTGATTTCTCGGTGTCTTTGATTATCCTTCTCTTGGTTTGTACACCTTTGTCTTTCTCACAAATTATCTAACTTGCATGATGATTCTTTTGAGTAATTCTGGAGGAAGGATTTGATGTTGTCTTTTGATTTGAGTCTGCTTGAGTATTTGTATCTTCATATGACTCAGAGTCTTTTTTTTATGACTCTTGGACCTGTTCATCTTCAACTTCAACTATATCCTATGTTGTTGATTCAACATTGCTTACATCTTGTACCGAGATATCTTCATCAACTTTTATGTCAATGCGATCAACCAATTTATGCAACCTCTTATTATAACATCTGTGTCCTTTATTGTTTGTAGCATACCCTAAGAAGATACCTTCATCAACCCTGTCATCATATTTGCCAAGATTTTCATCATTATTCTTGATATAACACTTACTCCCAAAAAATTTAAAATGCTTGATTGAAGCAGGTCTTCCAAACCATAGTTTATAAGGAGTCTTGTCACTTGGTGGCCTGAGATAATATTTGTTAATAATATGTAGTGTTGTATGAATTTATTCTACCCAATGTGTCTCAGGAATATTCCTTTCATTCATCATTGATCTTTCCATCTACTGAACTGATCTATTCTATCTCTCAACTACTCCATTTTGTTGTGGAGTCCCTGGAATAGTATACTCTCTTTTGATCCCATGTTTATCAGAAAACTCTTTGAAGTCCCCTGAACTAAACTCTCCTCATCTATTAGACCTTACTTCATTTAGTCTTTTTCCTCTTTGATTCTCAGTCAAAGCCTTAAATACTTTGAACTTTTCAAATGCTTCATATTTTTCTTTCAAAAAGGCAACCCATGTAAGTCTAGAATAATCATCAATAATCAACATGAAGTAATTTTATTTTCATGTTCCTTCCTTCCTTGATGGTATACATAAATCCATATGTACTAACTGAAGAGGTTTCTCTTTTGATGAAAAGTTCTTAGATTTAAACTGTGTCTAGATAAGCGTTCATATTTGGCAAGGTTTACATACAAAATCATATGGATTTGATATTTTTGGAAGGTCTTTTACTTCCCCATTGTTTCTAATTTTGACTAGATGATCCAAATTTATGCGTCCAAGTCTCCTATGCCATAACCAACTTTCATCATACTTGCTTAAGTGAATTTCTTCTTTTTCTTCTTTCAAAACATAGACATTGTTTTCTTTCCTTATCCCTTTAGCCACCACCTGTCCTTGGTTTATAGATTTTATCTTACAATATTTTGGAGTAAACACCACTTCACATCCTCTGTCACACATTTGACTTACACTGAGAAAATTATGTTTAAGCCCATTTACAAGAAAAACCTCCTGGGATTTTCCTTTGCTATTACTCAAACTCACCATCCCTTTACCCTTGATTTTACTTGGTTCACCATTTCCAAAGGTCACATTTCCTATTTTTATTTTACTTATAGACATAAACTTATCCTTCTCTCTAGTCATGTGCTTGGACCATCCACTATCTATATACCTACGGTTCTTTATGTTTTGAGCTAAAAGTACTAGACCACATTTTTTACTATATTTCTTTTTCCATGTGTTGGCACTTCTAGCTAAGTTTGCATCTTTGTGGCCAAAGTTATGACAGTTATAGCATTTGAGCTCATTTTTCAATAGGTCAAATTTATTGGTGAAACTTTGTATACTCATTGGTTGTTTAGTTCTATGTTGCAAAGATTGTTTATTTCTTAATCTCCTCAATTGCATGTCTCTAAACTTAATTTGACAATTTGTAATCTTATGAAAAAAATTAGAGGAGTAAGAACAATAACCATGGAAGAAATTTTGGTACTTGAAGGATGGCCTTCTTATTGAAATGTGTTGTTCCATCTTATGATATCTTTGTTTTTTATCAGGGATCATCTTGTCTTTCTTAGATTTTGGTGGCAGAGTAGTTAGATGGTCTGATTGTTTGCTGACTTGGAACTTGATCATCTTTACTGGAACTTTGATTTATGTTTGTTTGCTACTTGAATCAATTACATAGCCTAAATCAGTCTTTAACAAGGGAGACCTCTATTTTCTCATAATGTCGTTTAGTTTTGTTGAGGCTTTAATGCTTGGAATATTTTGGAGATACACTCCTTTAAACTTCTCCATCTCTTTTCTGGTTTTTAATACCTCTTCTTTCAAGGCTTCACATCTTTCCTTATTCTCTAATAATTGTTGTTTTAGAGTGTCCTCTATTTTCTTTTCCTCTTCTAACTCCACTTTTACCAGGGCAAAGTCTTCATCAGGTTTTTTACCATTCTTTTCAAATCACATCAACAATTGTTTTTGTTTTCTCTTGTTAAGTCTGAGTCTGCCAATCTCTTCTAAAGAACTGATTAGTTTTCCTTTCATATCAACCATATCTTCTTCATCACTAACATCACTTCCTGTTATTTTATTCTCATAATCCTCTTTGGCCATAAGCACAAATTCATTAACCTTATCTTCACAGGAAGAGTAACTATTTGTGTCTTCTTAAGAGTCATCATTGTTTATACATAAACTTTTCCTTTTACCAAATCTCTTGGATTTGTATTTCTCTTCACCTTAAGAGTTTTGGTCCTTCTTCTTGTGTGGACACTTGGATGGAAAGTGACCTATATTTCCACTATTAAAACATTTGAAGGGAATCTTGCCTTGGTATTTTCTTGATCCTTTCTTTAGTCTTCTTAGAAATTTTGTTTCAATTTTATCAGGCTCAAAATCTTCATTCTTATATTCTTTAAATGATGCTTTTTTAGAGGTGGGTTTATCCTTACTAATCCTCATTTCATAAGCAGTTAGAGTTCCTATAAGTTGATCAATAGGCAAAGTCTTAAGATTATTCAGTTCTTCTATTGCAGAAACTTTTGAATTAAATCTATTTGGTAGAGATCTTAAAATCTTCTAAACTAAAAAATCGTCTTCAATCTTCTCACCAAGACCCTTCATGGCATTCAAAAGCTACTCAACTCTTAAGAAAAATTTACTATTTGTTTCATCCTCATTCATTTTTAGTTGTTCAAAATGTAATATGTAGGTTTGAAGCTTGGCATCATTTACCTTCTCATTACCTTCATAATTACTAATGAGTTTGTCCCACATTTCTTTCTCACATTCTAAGTGCACAACTTTTACAATTTTTTCTTCTGCAAGCCCACTCATAATAGCACTCATAGCCTTAGTGTTGATGCTAAATTCTAGCTTTTCATCCTTATTAGCTATTACAATTGGCTTTACATAACCAGTCTCTACCACATCCTAGACATTTACATCTAAAGCCATTATGTAGGTTCTCATCCTAACTTTCTAGAAGGCAAAGTTTGTTCCATTGAATAGGGGTACCTTATTGGTTGAAGTTCCTTCATGACTTGTCATGTGTGACATCCCCAAAAATAAATTATTTTTTTAATTCGATAAATTGTTAGGAAAATTATTTTGTTTTTGGTAAATTCGAATTTGGGAAATTTTTGCCATTTTTGGCAATTCCGAATTTCAAATGTGGTAAATTGTAATTAATTATTATGATTGTTGGGCAGAAATCTGATTTGACTCAACTAACTATTTGACTATGACACTTGTATGAAAAAAAAATATTTTATATTTATTGTAGGAGGACAAATGGAACAACCATGTTAAAATCAGCTGACCATGACTCCATGAGTGGGGAACATGTTGGAACTACCTTAAGGATGATTTTTACAAGTGGAAAATCAGGGATTTGTCCATTGGTAGCCCTTGAAAATCAGGGATTTAGAAAGCTGCGAAAATTCCCAAGGAGGGAAAAAAACCCAGGAAAAAACAAATATGGTTTTAAATAACATATGTGAGGAGGCAGGACGCTGCCAATTATGTAGGGAAAGAAATTACCTCTTGTTGTTATGAACACTATTGGCTTAGTGTGAGGCAAGGGGAAGATTTCTGAAGTTGAACGAAATTGTTGAGGAGGAGTTCTGAGTTATCCCTCATGGATTCATGGTCACGCTATGGGGTGAACAGGACAAGTGATTTTGGCTGCCCTGTTCTATAGTTGGGAGGAACGTGGTTGTTCCCTTTGTCTCCCCGTGAACTATTTCAGATACACCTACTTTCTCCTTCTTTGTTTGCATGTCATGATTAATTATTGATTGAACGACCAGGTCAGTGTCTCATATGTATATCTGGTTATTTTGTTTTTGAATATAGGATTGTGTAGACACTATTCTTGAAGTAATTATGGGATTTAAAACTTTTACATACCTATGTGTAAAAACATCTCCCTGTGGATTAGCTCTTAATTCTGGGTGATGTGTCTATCGAATAAAATTACTATTGGAAAGAATTAATAGATAGTATAAACCTTACAATTTCATTGGACTCATTGAGTAGGAATAACTCTGGGAATAAGCGTGAAAGTTTAGAAATATAATACATATATTTTTCCATAGATTAAATACACAGACTATACTTGGAGTAGGGAAAATAAGATTGTACAAACGCTATTTGACACTTGCATTGAGTACCTATTGTAGTCTTGACTAAAATATATGTGTAGATATTATAAATCAAAATATATAATATGTTCCAAACATTCATGTAGAATAAACTGTGCAAACGACGCTGAAGATAGAATGAGTATACAAAATAGGAAGCTAATATATATATATATATATATATATATATATAAGTATCACATATCCATCTAACAAGCCTATTGTATGTGTAATCGAATTCCAATGATATAAAAGAAATTATGTTCAGCCAGATGCTGCCACAATCATAGCAGGAGTCTATTTTCTTTTCATAGTAACATGCTCTTCACTTATAAACAAGTTAAGTATAAGAGAAGACCAACATAATGACTAGTCTAGAATAAATCATTAATAAACATTGCTTCATTAAATGTAGACAGGAGAAGAATCATGTGACCCCGACATTTAAATTTATTACATATTCCAAATCAGACCAGAAAGAAGAAGCTTACCCAACCTTACACAAGTATTGCGTTCTTGCCTTCGAATAGTGAAAGGGCATAATGAAAATTGGAATTACTTATTAATCAACCACTAAAGGAAATTAGGATAGAACATTACACCATAACGATAAACCAAAATTTGGAACTATGGTCTTCATTGTTAGAACCTGGAATGATATCCCTGAGAATACTACAAAAGGAACCTGAGTACCTTTTGGACGAGGGGATGTGCATAATCCGAAGCTTTTGGATGCACCCACCCTAAAAGGAAATCGAGAAAGTTTCCCATTAGTATTTTTATCGAAGAGTAATAGAAATTATTATATGGAACATAAAACTAATACCAAAATAAATTAATTTATAAAAGAAAGAAATGCAAGAAAGTTTGGATTGTACTTGACTCGGGCCTATGGTATAGGAAACCTTTCCTTTGTGTATTGTTGAACACCATCCACGAACCCAAAGGGGTGGAAGGAAAAAGGGTCGCCTGATTGGTACCCTCGCAGTAAAAAGGGCCCATCATTAGTGTTGGAAACCAAACTTTTAGTAAACAGTCGGAAAGAAAACAATCATACAATAACCATATAGTATAAAAAAGTATGTACAGTTGACCATAGATTAATTTTACGAGTTCTTTCTTGTTTTTAATCAGACCCTATTGAAAAAAAAAATACTAAAACTAAACCATGAGAGATATAAACAGGGTTCATACTGATACCACAACATAACAGAATAAGGAAAACAAACATAGTAAATTTAAGGAATATTTTTACAACTTTGGAAGGGAGAAATGCAATTAGTCATGCCAGGAATTTAGGATTCATGGGACCGACTGTGTAACGAATCTTGTGTCTCACGAATCCCTTAATTTGTTTTTTTTATGGTACCTTTGTTTGGACATGGCAAGTGTAGAAAAGATCGAACATTACAGACATACTTAGGCAATAAGACAATTATGACTTCTGAGGGTAAGGTCTCAACAGAGAGAAAACGAAAACTGGGAAACCAGAGAATCCTTTAAGTTGATTACAAAGTTATCAATACACTCTCAGAGGAACGAAGACCATTATCACACCAGTGGAAACCCATTTTTCAACTAGGTAGGGAACCATGTAACCACAGGGAATTTTTCCTAGTCAAACCCTCATTTTCAATAGAAAGCTTGACCAAAGTCACCGGAGGATTTTCGGGGTTCAATGATAGAACTGGTGATGTTATATTCGAGCCATAAATTTCCAAGGAACTCGGGTAAGAAATGAGTAAAGCACAAGAGTTTGCAGTATACGGGTGTTGGTCACTATAATTGCTTAATTAATTTCAAACAACCAAGTGAAACATAAATTATCAACCCAGGGAAGTCTTTTGTTTCAAAGATAGCTGCGCACTATATATGCTCAA
>JZKD02S2204225.1:25055-39794 GCA_000966675.3 Picea glauca | reverse complement strand
ATGTGAGTGATAAGTGACTTTTGTGTGTGAGTGAAAGTGTGCCAATTTTTAGTGAATTAGATGTCACCTTGCTGCATGTGGACTTCGCTTGGTCCTTACAAGAGTTTGATTACCTTATTAACTAAGTGCCTTTGGTACAACCTTGTGTAATTCAAAATCCCTAAGAAGCTAGCATGTGGACATGTGGGTCCGTTACTATCCTTTAACTCCCTATTGTGATGTAATCTAGAAAAATCTTGAAACTATCCTAGATTGATCATGTGGGCATGTATGGGCCCATTACAAACCTTTTAAACTTCCCTAGTGTTTTGATCTAAGAAAGAAAAATTACGAACACTATCCTACCTTTGTAGCATGTGGGCATGTATGGGCCCGTTACAATATTAAGATGTGTTTGAGGAAAGAAAACTAAGAGGGGTCCCAAGATGGGTTGTTGTCCTCTCTTAAAGGTTTTAAAATTTGTTAAGGGATATGAAATTGTTTCCCAATCTTTTTCTGGTTCTCAAGGTCGATTGAAGGCGCGAGAGAAGAGCATACTAAGCGATTGGTAATTCAACTTATAGTCCCAATGTAAGCTTAAATGTTATTAAAAATGATTACCACCTTATCTTGTAAGTCAAAACAAGCCATCCATGTGGCAAAAAGCAAATAAGGGAAATTGATTTTAATCCTCTTTAAGTGCCTATGTGTGTTTGACTAACCCCTTTATATGATGAGGGGACTAAGTGTGGTGTAGTGTTTAGAGCATGATTAACATCATTTTTAAGAAGGAAAACGGCCTTCCCCACATCCCAACAACTTACAATGTGAAATTTTGATCAGATGCGCGGCCCTTAGTGCAGACAAGGGCGCACAGAGCGTAGGCGCGCGAATAGAGTTGAGTCAGAAAGTGCACGCGTGCAAAGAAAGGTTGTCACTTAAGCGCATGCACGCCCGATGCATGTCTGTGGGGTGAAATACCCGCGCACTGGTGACAAACGGCCGAGAAAGAAAAATCCGGATGGATTTCTCTCAATTCTCCTTTGAATTGGATGGTTGGCAAGTCGACCTAGGCCGGTTAGTGCACCTGCAAGTTAAACAAACTAAAAGAAGAGAAAAATAAACCCAAATGAGGTAGGAATTTGATACCTTTCCCCATTGGAGTTGCCAAACTGTTGCACCCTTTTCATCACCTTGGTGAGCAAATAAGAGGTGCTTGCATGCCTAGTTGGGTCTTGCTGAGCATGACAGCTGTAGAGGAAGAAGTTAGAGAAAGAAAAACAAAACTATAAGAAAGAATTAAACTAATACAAACTAAAATCATAAGCATAGGGACATAGAGATATCAAACACAAAATACCCATGTCACCAATGTTTTTAGGCTGATCTATTGATGAAATCAAAGCACCAAGAAGAAAGGGGACTATGAGTCCCTTCTTCCTCCAAGGGAAGGCTCTTGGACCCTCACAAGCTTGCTCTCCTTACAACAATAAAAATGAAAATGGTGGTGAAAAAACTCCTTGCAAACCCACTCAATGGATAGGTGGATTGCTCAATGAAATGGTGCCAATGTGCTCTTGTCAAGGATGGGGTCCTTAAAACAATATAGGCAGCATAACATTACTTAGAATTCCTTGAGAAAATGAGGTGCATTCATGGCTTTTTCTAGCATTGCATTGGGCTATTGTGTAACTACTTTGTAGTGTGAAAAGAGGCCATTTAAGGCATTATTAGGTCTTTGACCAGCCCACCATTCGGATCCAGCCCGGATTTGGATGTCAAATCATCTTGGGAGATGAACCATAAGTGGTTGGGAGGCCGACCACATTCATAAATGCGCCGTTTAGCAGGTGCACGGCTTTTTGCACTAACAGCCGCGCATCGTGCACGTATGCATGCATTCTACATTCTTGTTCCGCGCATGTGCGCGCGCGCCCAACTTCTGTAAAGCGATCTTCAATTTTTCACTACTTTGTATAGTTTTTTGCCCTTTTTGAATGCTGTGAGATTAATTCAAGGCCATGAATGACTTCATTGTTGTTTGACGATGCTGAGTTCTTGTAACCATGTGCGGAAAAAATTTCAGTGATAACAGGTAGGTTGAAGGATGATTAGACCTAAGCGATGAGGGCACATGTCACCCCTAACCCAACTATGTGTCAGCCCTTGGCACATGAAAACCTCAACCACGTGGTTGGTGAAATGAATGGGATTCTGGGAGTCCGAGTCTTTGAGACTCATGAGGATTCGAGGTGAATGCCTGAAGTAACGAAGTGTCGGAGTATATCCTACCCATTAACATAGGAAGGAACATGGAAGTAGATCATTGACTCTGAAGAGGAACATTTTAGATGAACGTGAGGAGTGAAGTTCCGAAGTGTCAAATTCCATCATAACCATCTGTTGGGAGGAGGACACATGGCGCTCGATATGTAACTCTGGGTATGGAGTACTTAAGAGGAAAAATGCATTGGAATGTTTGAAACTCCCGAATGCCAAAGTCCCAAAGTGGATCACAGTCGTCGATCATGAAGGGACATGTGGTGCTCGATCTGTAAATCTGGGTATGGAGTAATTCAGAGGAAAAAGGGTGTTGGAATGTTTGAAATTCCCGAATGTCGAAGTCCTAAAGTGGAACACAGTGGTCAATCGTGAAGGGACATGTGGCACTCGATTTGTAACTCTGGGTAATGCTTGGCACTCAATATGTAACTCTAGGTATGGATTACTTCGGAGGAAAAAGGAATTGGAATGTTTGAAACTCCTGAATGCCGAAGTCCCGAAGTGGATCATAGTCATCGATCGTGAAGAGACACGTGGCGCTTGATCTATAACTCTGGGTATGGAGTGCTTCAGAGGAAAAAGGTGTTGGAATGTTTGAAACTCTTGAACGCCAAAGTCCTAAAGTGGATCACAGTCGTCGATCGCAAAGGGATGTGTGGCACTCTATCTATAACTATGGTACATAGTACTTCGAGGAGAAAAGGATTTAAAGCATTCTAAACTCCCTAATTCCGAAGTCTCAAAGTGAATTAGGGTCGTCAAAATCCCTGTGGACATGTGGCATCGAATTGTGAAATTCAGAGATTTACCACTCCAGAGGATTCACGTGGTGGTTTTCTTGGTGTCTGGTCATAGCTTGTGGTCATATGAAAGTATAGATGGGTGGAAGAACCCAAAGAACTTGGGAGAGGATATATGTCCACTATGATATTGGTTTGGAGCATGGAAATCGTGGCTAGAAAGCTCTGGAAGAATAGAAAGAAAATAGAGACCCCTAATGAGGGCATTGATTTTCTTAACAAGAAAGAAATTTTTACGCCCCACCATGGGTATGTTACAGTTTACTGTTGGATAATATGTTTGATGCCTATCTTGGATGCATGGTACTAACCCTAGAGTGTGGATTGAGAAATTTTCTGTTAAGGAACAATGTTGATTCTGTTATGTATTTTCTCAATGAAGTTATGGCATGTTTCTTATGGGACATATGATGTTGATGTGATGATAGCTAGAGGTAAATCATTAATATATTGAGGCACAATTTTGGTACATGTTTAGAGGTACTATTGGTTGCTTAGTACTTTCTATAGTGAATGGTTTTGAGGTAGATCTATTATAGTACATGGCTGGTACATATGTGTGCTCCATTGATATATCTTATGATGTATTGTTAGAGGCATATTTGTTGGATTTCTTGGTGCATGCATTTAGCATATGGTTGAGATACATATTGGGACATGTAGTTGATGAGGTCGTTATGTTGTACATTGATCTACAATTGATGCATGATTGGTACAGACTTGGTTTTTTGTTAGAGGCACTTGCTAGAAATATCATTGGCACCTGAGTTATAGTTGATATGGCATATGTTCATAGGAACACATCTTGATTGTGGTTCATATTGTTGAGGTTTGGTTCATGGTTGATGCACTTTCTTTGGTACATGATGTATGGGATGATATAGTTGAGACACTCGTTATGATTCTTGGTTGATATATTGATGGTTGAGATACATGGTTGTGGCACTTGGTTCATGGTAGAGGCATATCATGAGTGATATGGCACTTGTTTGAGGAACATGGTTGGTATATTGGTAGAGGCATATGGTTGGTACACAGTTGGCACATGTTCTTGGAATATGGTTGATACACTCCATTGATGATATATTATGGTAGATTATATGGTATTGATGTACATGGGTGTTGTGCATGGTTGACACACAATATGGCACAGGATGTACATGGTTGATGTTTTGTTCATGATTCTCTATTCATTGTTGACATATATTTTTCTTCAGGATGTATGGTATGGCACGATTTTGATGTATGGATAGGTCCAAGGATCATCATAGGAAGAGTATATCATTCTTGAACAGTTGTTCTATGTTCAATTTGAACAGTAGCATTTACAACATAAGTAAATTGTAGTGGTAGTATATTGTTCATCTTGCAGAGAAGATAGGGGGAGACATACCCACAGGGGGAGTTGTTATTCTTCCCATGATTGGTGGAAACAACATGATTCCAGGAGGAGAGATTATTGGAAACCATGCCATCAACATTGAATTAGAGTGATATCCCTTGTCCAAAGGGGGAAATATTGCTCAGATGATGGTGCAGTAGACAGGGGAAGCAACCATAAGGATAGTTCAAACAGGGGGAGAAACCACTAGGAAAGAAGTACCCTTTGCCATTGATTTAAAAGGGGGATAGATAGTCACATTGATGTGGAGAGATGAAAAGCCACAAGGATCGATGATCATAGAGGGAGCATGAGAATTGTCATGTCCAAGTGTTTCCATCAATGATTGGTGTTGAAATCAATGTTATTGTTGCCATCAATGCCAAAGGGGGAGATTGTTGTACTATGCTATCATTGATATCAAAGGATTGATGAGTATATGGATTGTGTCATTGATGTGTGATGTCATATATGGGTTGATGTCATAGATGGATTATTGTGTAGATGGATTGATGTGTTGTCATTAATGTAAAGGTTGATCATTTTTGTATCATTGTATTATTCATGTCATGTTCAAGGTAATCAATAAGTATGCTCTTATGTAATAAGTACCAAATGGGTGAACTCCAAAGAGGTCTCCTTATGTAGAAATCCCTCATAGGAAGATTCTTTGTGAAGTCCAAATGGTTAGGTGATTGAGAAGTCCTAGAAATGTGGTTAGGGAACTCGAGTTTGTTTGAAGAATAATGTTATGAAGACCAGTGAATTTTTCAGTGAGATTATTCTAGATGGATAGTGCTTGTCATGCCATTTCCAGTGATACGTGGAACGTCACATAAATCTTCACAGTTAAAGAGTAATGGATATGTGAAGTTGGAGAACACTCATGTGTTGTCTAGAAGCATATAGAAGGTCAAAGAAGTCAAATTATTCTAGAAGCTCTTAGAAGAAGTTGACCAGTCAAAGTGGTTAGTCATGGGTTAAGTGGTTTCAATAAGAAAACAATTTAAAACAAATTAGTTGCAACTAAAAGTGGAGATCTTACTATTTGTAGAAAAGTGGTTGTAAATGGAAAAAATGGTTAGAAGTGGGTTAGCCCCAAATGAAGGAAGTTGGTTAGAGGATAACCCCTAGAGGAAGCTACTTGGAGAAGCATAAATAAGAGATCAAGGGTCTCTTATGGTAAGAATAATTTTGAGTGTATTGAAGATCTATTTTTGGTGAAATGTGCATTGTAGGTACTCATGGATGTATCAAAAGTTCTGCTAGTCTAAGGTAGCAAGGAAGTTTGACGATGAAATTTTTGGAGGTTCAAAAAACCCTAGTTTTCTGAAGCTATACGCGGGCTGCATTGGGCCAGGGCACATACATACGTGAGATGAAGAAATCCAGGGCATATATACTTGAAAAGGCCAAGAAAATATTGAGAAGATGCTAGTGCTAGGTCATTGAAGTCTGAAGCAAGTTCTACATCAACATTCTACATGTTCATATCTGCTACAAAGGTTATGGTATGGGTACATATTTTCTTGATGTTTAGATTTTCTCATGGTATGGTGAATACGTGAAGAATTCCTTGTATGGTTGTTATGATGGTTGAATCTGGTAGATGTTGGTTGGTTGGTTGAGTGGTTCTATTTTGATGTAGTTGCAGTTGAGGGATATCTATGATTGTGTGATGGTGTATGCATGTGTAACTTGAATAAGTTTTTGGATGGTGTATATTTTTTGTGGTTGATGATGGTACAAGGTTGGAAGTGATTGGTGGATGTGACAGAGGAAACAAGGGTGTGAAGGAAAGAAGTTGAAGTTCTAGAAACCCTAGTTTTGGAAGGTGTACGTAGGATGAAAGTGGAAGAGGATGCGTACATATGCATGTTGTAGTGTAGACATGTCGCATACATACGTGTGTTGTAGTGTAGATAGGCCATGTACATACACATGCTATAGTAAATACATGTCATGTACCTATTGATAGATTGTTTATGTGTACAAGTTGGGTCTTGTAATTGCAAGCTGAGTCTTGGATGAGAGTTGGTGCTCTTTTGGTGTTGTTTCTCTTTTCAGTTGTCGCTAATAAAACCCCGATATTGTAGTCTCCTATAACACATAATACAAAATTTTACACATATATCTTATGTTCCTTTTGTTATTTATTTTGATGGTGCATAGTTATTTATTATTAATATATGTCATTGGGATATGTTTACATGCAAGAAACTAATTGTTAATGGAAGTAATGAGTAATGATGTTGTGAATGGTGATTGCTAACTAAAGTTTTTGAAAGAAGTGTAAAAAGAGCCTCACACTGATTCACCCCCCCCCTTTCAATATGGTTAGTGTGTCCAACAGAATAAACTATGCAAGGTACTTAAATAATAGTTATCCCAGAAAATATTATGAAACATACATCATAAACCAAAAAAAAAATTGTTCATTGAGCAATGAAGTAGAATGCTACAAATGAAAAAATTTTGGACACAAAGAAAATAATTGTAGATTGACTATTCCACCTAGGGAATCAAAGCAAAACATTAACAATCATATATCAAAACCAAAACAACTATGGAAAAGAAAGCAGAAACAATGCTCGTTTTCTCTACAAGCCCAAAACATAAAAAGTGATTGTTATGTTGACAATGGTTGTTCAAATAAGATGACATGTGACAAGAACAAGTTTCTAACTCTGAAGAAAGAAAGATATGAATCAATTTCATTTGGAAATAATAATTCAACTAAAATTATAGGTAGAGGAACAATTAATCTTGGAAGAAAATATGCCATGGAAAAAAATGTTCTAGTGGTCGAAGATATGAAACAAAATATGTTGAGTGTAAGTCAAATGTGTGATCAAGGACACACACTTTAGTTTGACTCAGAGAAATGCGAAATCAGGAAAGAAGGATCAAGAAAGTTAATGGCGACAGTGATACGAACTCTAAACAATATATGTTTTGAATGAAATTGGAAAAGAAAGATGTTTCTTAGGAAAGGAAAATGAAAGTTGGCTCTGGCACAAAAGAATGGGTCATATGAACTTTGACAATATTGTCAAAATCAACAAAAAGGAAGAAGTAAAAGAAATTTCTGAAATTTCAAAGCCAACGAATACTCTATGTAAGCATTGTCTATAGGGAAAACGGACCAGGAACAATTTCAAACCAAAGGAGTATTCAATGAAAAAACCATTGGAAATTGTACATACTGATCTATGTGGACCAAAAAGAACAAAGGGATTAAATGGTGAACAATACTTCATGATACTGATTGATGACTACAAAAGAATGATTGCATTTTAATTTCTCAAGAAGAAGTTAGAGGCATTCGAGCACTTCAATATATACAAAGAGATGGTTGAAATAAAGACAAAATTAAAAATCAAATGTTTGATATTAGATAATGGTGGAGAGTTTACATCGAAAGAATTCAAGGATTTTTGTGGTGAAAATGTAATAAAAAGGAAATTCTCAGCATAAAAGCACCTCAGAAAAATAGAGTCGTTGAAAGAAAGAACAAAAAAATACATGAAATGGCCATAACCATGTTGAAATATTCCAAGTTGGGTGACAGATTTTGGGCAAAGGTGGTAGATACAATAGTTCATATCCTGAACAAAGGAATTCTCAGAAGTAATAGTGATAATAATCCCTAGGAGCTATGGAAAGGAAGACCAAAAAATGTGAATAATTTTAGAGTATTTGAAAGAAAGTTCTGTATCAAAAGAGAAGATGATGAGATTGAAAATTTTGGCTCCTGATTTGATAAAGGAATGTTTGTCGGGTACTCAAGAAAGAGAAAAGCATACAAATGTTTCAATATGAGACTCAACAAAATATTGGAAATCATCAATGTACATATGGATGAGACAAGTTTATGAAATCCCAAATAAGAAAGCAAAGACTCAGCAGAGTAGGAAGGAGAAGAGGATTTGAAAGATGAAGTAGAAGAAGAATAAGTGGAAGAAAAAAAAGAGAAACTAGAAGTAGAGAAAGAGGAAGATGACCAAAAAAATATTCAGATATCTCCCAAAACTCCTAGCTAGTGAGTGTAGAAAAATAATTCACCAAAATAGATCATTGTGAATAAATATGCAGGAGTTGAAACCGAAAGAAAATTTCACTCACCAAAATAAAAACATCTAGCACTATTCTCTAGAGTTGAACCAAACAGTTTTGAAGAAGCCTGCATTGATAAACACTAAATCAAATCTATGGAAAAGGAAATTGATTAGATAGAGAAGAATGAAACATGGGAGCTTGTTCCAAGGCCTAAGAATAAGAATGTGATTGGCACAAAATGGGTATTAAGAAACAAGATGAATGAGGATGGATAGGTAACCAGGAATAAAGAAAGGTTAGTATACAAGGGATATGATCAGGTTGTGTTGGCCCTTAACCAAGTTTTGAAGTTACTTGGTCATGTTTAACCATTTTTGGGAATTTGATAGCCTATCGAAGATGGAGTGCCAGACGAAGATGAGATCACGGGATCTCAGCTCACTTTTGGGCCCATTTTGGGTTTTGGGAATATGTAATGATAAAGGGATGTCGGCCCGTGGGTTCACCCATGCTTAGACCCACTTTTGTAAATGTATAAATAGACGTCTAGGCATCTAGTAGAGGATCTAATTGTATCTATTGGATATAGGCTACATGCCAAGTGTGATCTATGTGATCGAGGTGTTGTGCATTCTATAGGCTTGCAGAGCTTAGTGTAAGTCCCTGTGTGGAGATATAGAAGGATTTGTGTTGTAAGGAAAGGAAGAAGGATCTAGTGAGCTGCCCAGATATTTTGTCCTATGCGCAGTAGATTTTGATGGCTCCATTCTTGTAATTGATTGAAGACACTAATAAAGAAGAAGAGTTGGTGGACGTAGCCCCAGGATGGGGTTGAACCACGTAAATCTGTGTGTTATGCTCTGTGATTTGACTTGATGTGTTTATCTCTGCTTTGGCTAAGTGCTTTGATATATTTAGATAGATATACTTATGTTTTTTTCTTCATTATATGTGTATGAATAGTAGATCTGATATGTATGACGATTCTTAGTGTTGATCTACTGGATCTGATCTGTTTTACTGTTCTTAAGTACTAAGATACCTTAGATCTAAGTGAATGTTGTGATGCTCTGTGCTATCCGCGAAGTATAATAAGGGTTGAATACTAATGAACGATAAATGATAAGTGCTCTGTAAGTGATATAATCATAGATCTGTGTCCCAACTAAGGTTGTAGACACCTGAGTCTCGTAACCACCCCTGCTTCTACCTTGGGTGAGACTTCATCTGCTTCACAGGTGTTGCTGAAAGGGTCGATAGTTAGGGTTTTTTTTGGTGCGTTGTTGTAGCGTTGAACCCCAGGTCTGCCCCTGTGCCAATAAATGGTTCTATTGCTGGGACTTGAAACTGTGATTGTTGGGAACTGAGGAAGAAGAAGCTTTGTGCAAAGATTTGTGCGTGGATTTGTTCCCTAGTGCGCAGTATTCCACTTGATCTGAAAATCTTTGTGCTAAAGAAAGAAGGCCAAATTTGGAGAAAAGAAGCAAGATCTGAATGCTTTGTGCTCTAAGAAAAGTAAAAGTGGAAGTTTCTGAAGAAAAGAGGTTAGATCTATAGAAAAGAGGTAATATCTATAAGCTCAGTGATATGATAAAGGTAAGAGTAGTTAAAATTTTTAGTTATGGAGGCTTTGTGCTCTGTAGAAGCAAGATAAGTGAACATTTTTGTTTCTAAGGTATGGATCTAGGTATGTTTAATAGAGTTTATCCTAGTTTGAAAACTGGGGCACTGATAGATGAAATAAGGTTTGATATGAGTAGATATGATAAGAATAGTGATAGACAAGTTATACCTATGCATAGAAAAAATGTTTGGACTAACAAATGGATGCAGGATCCTAGAAAGAATTTTTGGCAGGATAGCTACCATGATCCTAGTGCACAGTATAGAAGAAGTTGGGGAACATTTAAACGAAAGAGAGGGTTAACCCTCTATTATAATTGCAGAAGACCGGGACATCTTGCTAAGGAATGCCCTGGTGAAAGATCTAGTTGCCTATGTTGCAAATCTTTGGACCATGAAGTGTTGGATTGCCCCAGAATGAATGCTAAGCTTGAAAGAACGAATCTGAGTCAAGGAAACCATAAGACATATCTAGAAATAGTAAAACCCCATAGGGAATTAGAGAAGGTATTGGTACAGATGAAATACACCTTGAATGATCACTGACATGTTAGGCTATTAGAGATCTTTAAAGAAAAAGAATGTATCGAGGTAAGAATAAGAGACTTCAATATCGACTATGTTCTTGATGAAGAAACACAAGTGAACATTATGCCAAAGAGAACTTGGGAAGCTATAGGAAGGCCTACTATGATTCCTTCATTAGGATTAATAGGAATATTCAGAGGAAAACTGGTAACCCTATGTGGAAAGCTCACTCAGATATCTATGAGTGCCAATGGAACTTCGACTGAAGATGATTTTGAGATTATTAAATTTATTGAGGACAATGCCCCGTTTACTATGTTACTTGGAAAACCTTGGATTGAAAGAGATCAATCCAGAAAGAAGGAAGAAGAAGAGGTTTTAGAACAATAGAGACAAGAGTTGACAGATTTCATGACTAGAAGAATCGCAAAGTTGATTGAAGAACAAGAAAACAAATCGAAGCTATTTGACACTAGAATCCCAGATGTCAAAGCTGTAAGAGCATTAGAGGACTCATAGAAGATTGAAGTATCTATCTCAAATATAGAAGAAGTATTACCCATGAGTCTTAAGAGATAATCTCAGCAGTGCGAAGTGACTATGTCCAAGGAAAATAAGAATTAGAATGGGAAGAGAATCACCGAGACGAAGCTCATTGGAAATAAGGCTAGGAAGCTAAGTAAAAAGAGAGCTAAGATTGACAGGCTACAAAAGATTCCAGAGGCATATTTGCATAAGGAAAACTTGTAGAAGTTGAAATTCATCGAGATATCAGATGAGCGACATAGGAAACTCCGTCGAAGTGAAGCAATATAGCCATTGGAAGCCGATATAACCATTCGTCTGCTTCTCCGAATGGGTCGGAAAGCATTGATGGTTCACCACTAGACCGTTAGACCACACCATAATGGATAGAACATGAGTTAATCACGCCTCATACCCATTGCAAGAAGACCGTTGCTAAGTTTCTTATTTAGTCCTTCGTGCCACGCACCAAGAATACTTTTTCCAATTGAGAATTAGAGCCCAAAGACTGAGATTATTTTGCACTGTGATCATTGCCTTGTTCCCATACCCTTCATTGAAGTCACTGAATTCAGTTCACTAATTGACCGTGAGCCTGTATGTCGAATGAGCTCAGTGTTGCAAAGAAAATAGTCGAAGAATTTTTTATTGACTTAATGACTGAGAGAGTCATGTTGAAGTGAGGGTTATCTATAGGAATCCAAGCATCATCGACAAGAGGATTGCAAGACTCTCCTTCCACTGCTCGTGTCGGTCCATCCAGGATGACCGATGAGAAATAAACAAAGCACAGAGATGACATCATGAACACCAAGCTTATTCTGCGCATTCTACCAGATTACCTACTACCTGTAAGCAGCTCCATCAATCACAACAGTGTACCTCGAGACTTAGAGTATACTTTGATCACTGGGTACCTTCTGAAAGGGGTCCGCGTAGTTCTTGCCAACCAGGATAAGATCGCAGAACTAAAATTTAGTGACTTCAACCTTGGAGATCATAAATATTACAACATGTTATTGTTGTATAAGTACTTAACCAGGAACAAAGGAAAGAATTCAAATATTATCCCGCAGCCATGGAACTAGAACCTCGCGTAGTACATAGTGCTTAATGTGATGAATATCCCTCACTTCAGCCGACACAAGGAAGTAAACACATGCGTGAAGTTGTTGTTGTCCTTCTACCACAGAGGTTACTTATGGTTGAACCATCACATCACTGTGGATCTGACCTTGGTCAATCGGATCATAGGGCTTAGTATGCAAGGCCTTAACCCACATGAGTTTTACCCTGGAAAGACCTCAGACCGAGCATTAACATAGAAGATTAAAGGAACTTATGGCGATGTTGAGAAGGGAGCGTGAGGCTACAAGGTAGCCTCTATCCAGAGTGACACAGTGTACCTTGCTTGTTAGCTGATCGTGGGTAAGCTAGTTTACAAGAACATACCAACCCAAGTGATTGGATTCGTAGTTGACCTCGCAGGAAAGTGTGCAGAGGGATTACAGATGAAGTGGGTGAAGTACCTTGTAAACCAACTAGATATTGATTGCAGAGAATCGCAATACCAAGGGTATGAGTTCCACTTTGGTTGGCTTCTCATACTGATTTCTTTCATCGACTGGGAGCTACCAGAAGGTGCCACTTTCCTGGATATCGAACCCTTCGAATCACTAGCCATGAAGTTCTGTATGTTGTGGTACTCCATCGACATGAACAAGCAGTGTCATTCCAATGTCGTCTTCCACACCTATTACAACTAGTTGAAGATCGCCATCCATTCTACAACGTGAATCACCCAGAACACACTTCACAGGTTTAGATCCTTGATGAAATTTAGCATGGACCACCCCTTCACCTATATTACAATGTGCGCTAATGAGCATAAACAACAACTCCATTCATATTACAAGTTGGAAAAAGATGACTTGGAGGATATTACCGAGGAATGGTCGGCATACCTCCTTGTTCTAGCGGACCCCGCAGAGATGTTCGATGTGGATAGCCCTAAAACTATGTCAGACACACCTGGATCGAGAAAGATGACGAAAGATGACAAAGTGCAAGATGTCCATAGCACATCGACGAAGACCTCTTCGATCTCACCTGAGCAGGGAAATGATGGTGGAGAGCTAGGTGGCACAAAAGTCAAGAAAAAAAAAGGCAAAGTTACTCCACCTAGAGAGGAGGAGGATCCATTCAGGAAAAGGAAGGGTACCCTACCAAAGCCTTCGTCCTGGAAGAAATTTAAAGCCACCAAGAATACATTTAAGACTACCCTCACCCTAGATGACTTCGACTTCTTAGTCGTTGCGCTGAATGACGCTTCACTAGAGATCGTAGAAAGGCAAGAAGCAAAGTAGGAGGAGGTATTCAGCCGAATCAAGGGTGAACTTCATGAAGTGCAGCAGGCACTACAGTCCAACCCCGTAGTTTCTACTACACACTTGACAATTTGAACAAAAGAACCAGGAGATGAGCTAGCGCAATTGCACCAAATCAACGATAAGGTTGAATCTCGCCTTCAACAAGCTTAGGGAGAGACAACGCAAGCCACCCGGGATTTGGCCTAGGCACAGGAAGATCTGCTAGAACAATGCAGTAATGCAAAACGAGAAAAAATAGCCCTGCAAACAAAGTGGGAGGAAGAGAAAGCAACGCTACGAGAAGACAAGAAGCAGTTGCTCCCAGAGAAACTCGAGATAAAGGAACTGGTCAACATAGCACTCTTCTCTGTGATAGTCATCGAATTCTAGATAGAAGAATAGGTTCCACAGCAGGTGGAAGAACTAGAAGGAGTGATCGAGCAGCTTTAGCAGTGCATTGCAGATATGGAACTTCGTACTATGCTCGAGACCTCTCAAGATATAAGATACCTAAGAGAGGCATCTGCCTGCAGTGCAGTTGGAAGATTGAAATCCCTTGAATTGGAATGCAAGTAGCTGACTTCCAGGAGCACTCAGACTTATGAGACCCTTATGGAGAACCCATAGTTGTAGGCATTGGAGTCACAACTTGTTGGTAGCCAATTCAATTTTTTCAATTTCCCTTCAAGCTGCCTACACCTATGTCTCTTGAACTTCAAATTTCTGTCTCATTTTTCAAACAGAAGACATTTTGATTTCATGCGACATTTGCAATTGGTTTTGATTTATTTTTTCACGACTGAAAGCGTGAAAAATCCCCCATCATTATTTGGACTGTCATGATCTTCTCATTGATATTCTGATTGGTACTTACTTGTGGTTTATTTTTTGAATTATGTTCATTTGCCTATTATCACTCTGATTGCGCAACTTGATTTTTTATTGATAAGGCATTGAGAATGTTGATTATACTCGATTATATAGGGGTCATGGTGAATTAAAGGTTTTTATATGGTATGATCCTTATTACTATATGCTCTTGACTTATCAATTTTATGAAATCTCTTGTTGCAATGCTTATAAACTTTGATTATGAAAGCGCATGGGACACATATGAGTTTGATTTCATATTAAATGGCAATGTTTGATTACACACATGGCGCGTTGATGAAACATTTGGATTTTACTTTGG
>JZKD02S2204214.1:27298-39794 GCA_000966675.3 Picea glauca | reverse complement strand
GAAGTCGCGTCCCCCTTTTGTCGACATCAACACACTTTTCCAGAAGGGAGACAGTATCTTGATTCTCATTCTCTATTAATGAGAGATCTCGGATGGCATAGGGGGAAACAACATTTCTCCCTGCTGTCGTTGGCCCCCTTAACATTCGATGCCAACACTCTCTCATGTTATGGTGGGTCTTACTTTGCGACTATTGCAGTTCGTTTTGTCATTTGCCAAAGACCTCTGAACTTGGTAGGGCCATCAATGCCCACATCATCGTCGCTGCTTATTACAGCGATCATTGCCTATTATTCAGAGTATGTTCAGTTGCAAAATTGTCTTCTGCCTTTATCATTACCACCCCCGAGGGCGTTGTAGTTGTCTACACCAACACTTCCGTCATATTTTTTCAGAGTTACATCACACAAGCATGGGGCATGCCCGCCTCGTTTGTACACAGTTGTATATTTTTTTTTTCATACACGTCTCTCAAAAGGTCGAGATACCGGTTCCTTTTTCCTCCAACGGATCATTCCGAAGAGTCTCACTATTGCTTTCCCTTACACCAACAGTCTCAGTAGAAGAAAAATTGATGGATTTCGGCTATACGTATGCTCCTAACCTCATCCATCAGGGGGCATCTGTTATCACTGAAATTTCGTCTGCACATGGCGACAACAACTCCACATCATCAAAATAGCAATGAATTCATTTGTGGCACTGAATTAAGTTCACATCATTCCAGAAGGGTCAAAAACTATACAAAGTAACCAAAAATGGAAGGGCACTTTACAACAGCTTGGTGCGCGCGCATATGCGTGGGACAAAAACGTGTTTCTAGCGCGTGCGCGCCCCGACGCGTGCGTGCCCCGACGCGTGCCTGTCAACATAAAAAGCTGCGCATCTTCTAATACGGTGCATTAATTGCTTAAGTCAGCCTCCCGACCGCCTGTGGACCGGCCCCCAAGACGATTTGACCCTCAGATCAGGGCCGGCTCTGCAAATTCGGCGAATTAAATGACTTAAGTGAACCCTAAACAGGTCCGTGTTTACACCGGAAGCTGGTTACGTGACCGCCTGGAAAATGCTATAAATAGACGTGAAGACTCATTGTTTCAGCAGAGAATTCAAAGCAGAGTTACGCTGTCCAGATTATTCAGAGCCTAGCCTTTGAAAACCAGTCCATCAGCTGTGTAATCCAGAGTTCTCTCACCACCCATTTCTGTTCTGTTCATTTTGTAAGGAAGGCATTCTGTTGAGGATCCCCGAAGGACCTTCCGTTGGAGGGAAGAGGAACCATTATCCCTTTCTTCAGTGTGTGATTTGGTTTCGCTAATAGATCAAGCTTTGAAACCATTGATAACTCCCTTGTCTCACATTTGACGTTTTTGTTTATTATTCGAATTGTTATTTGCTTTCAGCTGTTAGATAGATTGTATTCTGTTGTGTTTTCTGTTTTCTGTTAACCCTTTTTGCTCCACAGCATCCTGTTCTGCCTTGTTGAGCCCAACAGGGCATGCTAGTGCTCCCATTTTTTCTCACCCGGTGACGATTCGAGCACAAACATAGGAGTCGTGAAGTCTCGAAGTGCGGAGAAGTGATCTCGACCATTGGATCGTAGAGAGATCTGGACCATTGGTCTAGTAAGCACGAGTTCGGGACTCGGAAGAAGAGAGGTGCTCTAAGCTCTGACATCGCGTGTCGTGAAATCCCGAAGTACAAAGAAGTGATCTCGACCATTGGATCACAGAGAGATCTGGACCATTGGTCTGGAAAAGCGTGAGTTCAGGACTCGGAAGAAGGGAGGTGCTCTAAGCTCCGACATCGTGAGTCACAAAGTCTCGAAGTGTGAAGGAGAGATCTAGACCGTCGAATGAGGAATGTCGTGGGTCGTTGATCAGGCATGACGAAGTTCACGAGCTTGTGAAACACAAAGTGCTCGAATGCTTGGACCATGGTCATAGCCATGGTCACATCAACGGAAAATAAGGGAGGAGCTAGCAGGTTGCTAAGCTCCACTTTGCAGATCGCGAGTTGGGAGAATCAAGGCAACTCACAACAGAATATTGCAAAACATGAAATCGTGAAGCACCCTTTTTGCTTGGCCCCTAGTCACAGCCAAGGTCACATCAACAGAAAATAAGGGAAGGAGCTAGCGTTGCTAGGCTCCACTTCGAAGATCACGAGTTGGGAGATTCGAGGCAACTCACAACAGAAGATCATGAAACGTGAAGTCGCGTAGCCCCCTTTTTGGTTAGCATGTGGTCACCGCTGTGGTCATGTGGAAGAAAGGGGCTTAGCCAGAAAATCTATCCCAATGTGTAGTTTTCTCGGGAAGGGAAAAGGCACCAAAGGCATGAGCGCATGGAGGTTTTTTTTGTAACTACCAGAATGGAGTGATTGTATCTGCCAGAGGATTCGAAGAGCTTGAGGGTGAATGCCAGAGGAGCTGAAGAGTCTCGAGATAACTGTCAATGGAATGAAGACTCATCATAGAGACAATTGACATATGGAAGAGTATTGAAGACTGTAACTGTAACAGAGAGGAAAAGATCAACTATGATAGAGAAGACGAAGGGTCACATTGCCAGAAAAGGAAAAAAATCTCAGGAACAACCAACTGATGACGAACAGTCTCAGCATACCGGCCACTAATGAAGAACATACTCAGGATAATTGCGAGAGAGGATGAAGCGTTAGGTGTATGATCTGGTAGAGGACTTGGCATGATAAATATATGTAGAACAGAGAAGAGATGGTTGCTTCTTTTGGGAGTGATTCATGCGTGGAGAAGAGAGTTGAGCATATATGTGCAGGAGCTGAAATTCATATTTGAGAGAGGAACATAAATTCGAGGTGCACATGCAGAGACAAAGAAAAAGAACAAAAAGCTCAAGAATATGTGCAAAGGAGGACACTGATGCAGGCAAAGCAGAGCAGTGTAGCAAAAAAGTGATGAGATTGGTAAGCCATTGATAAACATTGAATCACTGTAATAAATTTCTGTAAGCAAAGATTTATATCTCAGGGTGGTAGGGTGGTTCTAGGGAGGACTGTTGTCCTCAAAGTTTCAAGTGGGCGCTTGAACACAGGGAGTTGTAGCTTCCATCTGGTTGCAACCAGAAAAACCAGGGTGGTAGGGTAGTGCAAGGGAGAACCGTTTCTCTCTGTTATGCAGGTTGGTGCCTGCGTGACTGGAAATTGGTGCTTCCATCCAGTTGGTGTTGGAACACTCAGGGAGTTGGTGCTTCCTTCTAGTGGGTGCTAGAGAAACCAGAGAGTTAGTGCTCTCAGTAAGTTGCAGCTTGTAAAATAGAGGTGGTAGCCTCACAATGAGTTGGTGCTCATAAGAATGATAATGTATAGAAATTAAAGACTACTTATCATATCATGATCCAGATGGATATAGATGTCCACCCACCTTTTCCAACTGGCTCAAAACAATTTTCTGACAATTTTGGCAATTTACTATTTTTAGCAAGTTTTAACTTCCGGGGCCATTTTGAGGGCCTGAATGAAGGTTTTTCGAGATCGAGATTCTCAATGATAGCCTATGTTTTTATTGAGGCCCCAAAATGAATCCCCTCGATGATACCTTTCCAACGGACTATCATGCGCCTAAAACAAAGATTGCATGCAAAAGTTACGACCCCAGGAAGTTGATGCACTAACTTACCCAAACAGGGCCCACATGACTTTTGACACTTCATATCCTAGGGTTAGGATTTTGGATGTCTAGTACTTTTGGCATTCTTTTTTATTGTAAAAGGACCTTCATAGCCTCATTGTAATCATCTTCTTGTGAATGCGAGTAGCCGTCACATCTCTTCTCAGAGATAAGCTGCCACCATTCTAGCGAGTCTTTCACTCTGTATTTTTACAATCTCTATACATTTCTTTTATTAATAGAAATCGTGTATTACTGTATATATGTGTTTATGGTTGCATCTCTGATACATTTCTGTTATATTATCGAATATCTATAATATCTCTATGCATTTCTTTATTATAT
This sequence comes from Picea glauca, assembly GCA_000966675.3. NCBI lineage: Eukaryota > Viridiplantae > Streptophyta > Pinopsida > Pinales > Pinaceae > Picea > Picea glauca. The sequence continues at coordinate 35,800 of JZKD02S2204214.1, read as the reverse complement.
CTCCGCTCTCATTTTGTGCCGAAAATAATCTGTATCAGTGGTATCAGAGAAGGTTGTTGTTGATCGTTTTTCAGTGCATGTCCCCGACAAGGTCTGAGTATAGAAATTTGGGTCTCGAGCTTGTCTCTCTTGAATATAATCTCTCTTGCACGCCCAAGAAACCCTCAATGGCAAAAGAAAATAAAAAGGATGGAGCAGACGATCCTATCAGTCTGTTGCTTGAGCAAGTTCTCAAGCGATAGAGGGACGAAATGATGGAGAATTTTTCTCACATCCTTAAACTCCTGTCAATAGCAACAGGCGCATATTCATCAAGCGACCACTTTGGAGGCACCTCGCCTTTCAAGGTACAAGTTAATTTTGATATTTCTGTATTTGAAGGACAGATAGATGCATAAGCCCTAGACAAATGGTTAAATCTACTAGAAGGTTATTTCTCTATTCACAATTTTTCCGACAAAGAAAAGATCACCTTTGGACTCCTTAAAGCTCTCCCCCATGTCAAACATTGGTGGGAAACTTATTGGGATCTGAGTTCCACAGAGGAGTCTAAAATATATAGGACCGATCCCACTTGGGATTTTTTTGTGGATGTGGTAAAGGAGCAATATTACCCTGTTGGCAACTATGAGGAGCAGTACATGAGATGAACCACACTGCGGAAAAAGAGGGGCCAAGAAGTTCTGGAGTTCACCAATAACTTCCATACCTTGAGCACCAAGTTGGGTATCAAAGACTCCGAACAACATTTGGTTCTGAAATACTGTGGGGCTCTACACAAATACATCCAAACTGAAATGGATTTTCTGGACATCTCATAACTCGGTGTTGTTGGTCACTATAATTGCTTAATTGACTTAAACAATCAAGTGATACATAAATTATCAACCCAGGGAAGTCTTTTTATTTCAAAGATAACCACGCACTATATATGCTCAATTCCAAAAGCAACTTAGTGTTGTAGTAAAGAAACTTATACTAATCACACTTGCTTGAATAAACTGAAGTTCTGAATTAAATTACAGGAAAGTATCTTCCCTACTGCAGATCTTTAAAAATTAATCTAAGAATCCTGGATTACATTAAAATAACACTTGCAATGGGAAAGAACAACTATTCTGTAATCAGAGAACATGACCCTTACTCTCAAATAGAGACTTCAGTACTAACACTCTTTCATGAAAACAGTAAGCAGAAGACAATTAACTCTATCTAACAGAGAACAAAGCCACCTAGTTCCTTCCTTTTTAAGCAGGACCCTTAAGCCTTATTTCTGTTTTATCACACTTGTGAAGTTGAGGTTTACAGAGAATAGGGTAGTCTGATCCCTTCCTTTCTGAGCAGGGATCCTTAATCCAGTTTCTGGCTAGCACACTTGCAAAAATAATGGAAGTCTACAAAGAACAAGATGTTTTGGTTCCTTCCTTTCTGAGCAGGAACCCTTAACCCAATCTCTGGCTAGCACACTTGCAGAGGTAATTGAAATCTACAGAAGACAAGGTGTTTTGATTCCTTCCTTTCTGAGCAGAAACCCTTAACCTGATCCCTGGCTAGCACACTTGCAGAATTAAATGAAATCTACAGAGGACATGATGTCCCGATTCCTTCCTGTCTGAGCAGGAACCTTTAATCCAATTCTCTGGCTAGCACACTTGCAGAATTAAATGAAATCTACAGAGGACGGGATGTTTTGATTCCTTCCTGTATGAGCAGGAACCTTTAATCCAATCTCTGGCTAGCCTCATAAAATCATCACACAAGATTGCTGATAAAAAGAATTATGCATTTCATTCAATAAACTAAGACATAGTCAGTAGTGTTTCAGCAAAGCGGAATCCATTAAAAACAATGTTTCAGCAAACGACAGTTAAATCAAAGCATAAACAGAAACTGTACTAACACACTTCTAAACTAATGGGTGAATCTTGTGAAGAAGGTGGGCCCTCCCTTCTCACAAGATTCCCCTAAAACGGAAAAGCTAGAGAAGGATACTCAAAGCAGTCTTATATTCATCTGTCGAAATATCACATTACAATTTGGAAAATAGAATACGTCCCACTTCTCTGGAGTTTCTTCAATACATAAAACTTAGATGTTCGAATGAAGAATTCCCCTTATTTAAAGAGGGAACCTCCTTGATGCAAAAAATTACAATGTATATCTGAGTCCTATCTTTAGTCGGATCTTCTTTCTAAACCAGAGCAAGATGTCCTGGTCTCACGCAACAAAAATGCTATTACAGGAGCTGGATGAGGTATTGCTGTTACAACTGGAGTAACAACTTCTTCTCATAGTTGCCGATGTTGTTTCAGCATCACAATTCATGGGCTGTTTCAGCCACGTGAATTGCGCTCTTGACTGCGTCGGCTTTGACCACTAACTGTAACGGCTTCCTTGTGTTTCAACATCGTTCTAGCGATCTCCTCTGTGTTTCAGCATCTGCGGCTCTAGACTTTGTAACAGCTTCTGTGTCTCAGCCTCTGTGACTTCGGACTGTATGACAGTTCTGTGTTTCAGCCACAGCGACCTCAGACTGTATAGTCTCTCTGTGTTTCAGCAACAACGACCTTGGACTTGTTGTGACAGTTCTGTGTTTCAGCATCTGCGAGTCTGGGTTGTGTAACAGTTCTGTGTTTCAACAACAGGGACCTCGGACTGTGTAACAGCTCTGTGTTTCAGCATCTGCGACCTAGACTGTGTTTCAGCAACAGGCTTCAAATGCTAGTCTGCTATCTAATCAATGGTTAAGTACAAAAGTGATGTAAAATATTATGCAAAACAGATTAAACGTATAGTAATGAGAAAGGACGTTGTATACCTTTGGAATGATCAGATGAAGTGATAGTATGAGTCTAAATACAGGTGATCAAGGGTATAATAGTGGCAAAAAGTATAGGAAAAAAGGTACATTGCCTGGTCCTAACATCTCCCCCAACTCAAGGTGTTGCATGTCCTCAGGCAACTCACTCTGAATCAGAGTCTGGATACTAACTCTGATCATGTAAGTTACTCAAGCTGTAACTCTGGGAGGTACTGTCTGTTGGCGTTCTGAACCCTTGCACCTGCTGCAATCTTTGCCATGCTGTTGTTTCTGCCTTCTGAGGCAGCTTATAACTGACTTGATATCTTTCTATTGGCAACCAGAGGATGGGAAAGTAAAACCTGTATCCTATCCAGTTTTCAACACAATGTCTAATGCACTGGATGTAGCTGGGTACCCTGGAAATTGCTACTTCTAGGTTGGCAGGACCAAAAGGATTGTGTTGTTGTCTCTTCTCTGTGGATTGCTGCCAAAACAGGTTATTGGCCTGGAGGGCAGGAATCTCTATGGAACTGATGCTGTGCTGACAATCTTGGAGCACTTCTGACTGTATCTGTTGAACATGCTCAGTCATCCCTGGTTGTTTTAAGAACTCATAATATTGTGATATAAAGGTGGCTGCCCTCCGTGGTTCTGGTCTAATCCAGAGGAGGCGATTATCTTCATTGTGCTTAGCAACCAAAAAGTCATTTTTCCAAATGATTTGATTGAGGAGAAAGGAAGTAAATGCTCGAATTTGAACGTCCCCAACAAGGGGATTTATGTTCAACAACCTGTTTTCTGGAAGAGCCTCATTATGAAAGTATGCCTCACAAAGGAGGTGCTGATCCCTGGTAGAGGTAGCTACAAAAGTTTTGATAAAATCTGTTGATTGTATTACTTCATGGGGTTTACCTTCTATAATGGACTTAATTTGAAACCATGTTAATCTCTCCATCAGGAATAAGGAGTAGTTGCAAGATGGCTTCCTTGTGGCCAGTAGTTTCTGCATTAAACCAAATACCAGGACCACTTTGCCTTTCAATTCTTTGTTCTTCTTCTTAAGCTCACGAGCTTCCTGGCGTATCTGTTCTGATGCTTCCCAATTTGAGAAAGTGTGATTTATCCAGGTTTGCCTGTGCACTTGCATATGTTTGGCCTGTGTTTCAGCATACTCCGTCTTCCATTTCTATATTTCTGCATGTTCATCTCATAGCTGAGTCTGTGTTTCAGCGTTGGAAGTAGTGGGATTAGGCAAGGTTTGAGTAGATTGTTCCCTGGAAGTGGAGAGGTTGATCTGACTGGGAGGTGTAAATTCCTCCATGGGCATTGTTTGCACCGCCTTGTTGACAACAGTAGGGACTTCTTTCTTGAGCCTGGAAGGGCCTGCTGGTTCTTGTGTTGCAGCAGGTTCAGTCTTGAGTTTGCTAGGGCATGCTGGTTCTTGTGTTGCAGCAGGTTCAGTTTTGAGCTTAGTAAGGCCTGTTGGTTCTTGTGTTGCAGCAGGTTCTTTCTTGACTTCAAAAGGTGAAGTAGTAGGGGCTGCTCCTGGTACTGGAACTTGAACCACCTTATAGCCTACCTGATAGTAAATATTGCCACATTGGCAACACATGTATTCTTTACACATGCTCTCTGTAGTCTACTCTGACAAGGTTGTTGTTCGGGCTAAGGTGTACAAATTTAGTTCTTTTTCATATGCTTCCCTTGCCCTGGCTAATTCTTGCTGATATGCTTCCAATTGAGACTTTAAAAAGTTGTTTTCTTCCAAGACATCGGCCATTGTTTGTTTGGATTGAGAGGTGACTGGTTCTTGTGTGGCAGTCATAGCCTCATGAGCTGATTCTTGTGGAGCAGCTACAAGAATAGTAACTGATGCTTGTGTTTCAGCCTCCTGGTGTAAGGAGAGTAGTGTTTCAGCACCCTCAACCTCTGATTCTTGAATCTCAATGTCAAAGTCAATGGATGGTTCTTGTGTTTTAGCCACTGAATGGGTAGTTGATTGTGTTTCAGCTATTTTATTTGAGGAGGGTGGTGTTGCAGCATTCGGGATCTCAGATTCCTGTAATTCAATTTCAATATCAGTGGCTAGTTCTTGTGTTTCAGCCACTGGATGGGTAGTTGTTTGTGTTTCAGCTACTTCAAAAACAAATGATGTCTGGGCTTCTAGTTCCTGTAACTCACTATCGATGGCTGGTTCTTGTGTTGCGGCCACTGAGGTTGGAATAGGCAAAGATCCCGGGATTGGAAAGGTTGGAGGTGGACGGGGTGTTAATCGAATTGGTGGGGTGTCTAGGGTAGCGGTCATAAAAGGTGGCCTCATTGAGGCTCTTGTTCGCTTTTTGCGCAAGAAGGGTGGAAAGGGGACAATCTGTTTGCATTTTCGTGGAGGTATTTCCTGAATGATAGGGCAGGCGACAGTTTCTGGTTCAGAGTCATCACTGAGAATATGAAGGGTGGGAGTGGATGACTCTGGTAGGGTATGTGGTGGATTTAATGGGGTAGGGAAATTGACTGAACTGGTTGGTTCTGTGGGTGGGATATTGGGTATTTCGGGGAAGTCTGGGGGGTTTTGCGGTTGCTGCTCCTCAGGAATTTCAGGGACTTCGGCAGCTGGTTCAGGGTTTATGGGTGGATTGTTTAATGGACGGTTCTGCTGGGCAAAACCCCGGTGGATGAGTAATTGAACGAGACGGTGGTGGGTAAGTGATAGGGTTGGATCTTTGGCCTTTCTACAATAATGTGCCATATTCTTCAAACAACCCAACAAATAATAGGGAATATTGACCCGTCTGTTATGCCTTAAATGAGAAAGTAGGAGAAAGTCATGCTGATACACTACCTGATATCGACCTTCGCAGGTCAGGTAATGCTTGATAAATCTGGGGACTTCCGGCCATGGTGGTGGTAATGAGCTGAGCTGAACACCCCTTCCTTTCAGTTCAATGCGTTCCTCGGGCAGGAAGAAGTTCTGCTGAACAATCCCAATAATATGTTTTCTACTGAACATTCGATTGTCGTTCATGGGGAGGCCTGAGACCTCTACTATGTCTTCCTTTGTTACTGATATTCACACCCCGTCGACGATAGAATGGTCCTCCTGAAGATTTCAGGCGAACTGTAGGACTTGTTGTTCGTTATATCCTTGAAGTCTACGGAAATAATTGAGCCACCCTTCTTGCTGGAAGATTTCATATGATATTGGGTAGTGTTCCAGCAGCACCGTGGTGGCGGGTTCATTTCGTACGATAGATCCTCCCATGGCTACCGGCTTGGTAAGATACAGCGTCAAGAGTTTGTGTATAAGCTCTGCGCAGAGTGAGTTTGAGCGACGTTATGCAAGAATAGTGGTTAAATGCGCGAAAGGGTGGTGAATTAGGGATGACGGCGGTGAAATCGGGTGTAATGATGGTATGTGGATTTGATGTGTACTTCCCCTTCCCGTCAAGTGCAGTTAGTACTAATTGCACTTGAATGGTCATAATGATGTAGAACCTTTCTCATTAACTATAGCCTAATTGAATTACATAAAGTTTACATACCTCGTCTTACCGTTTGATTCGTTCTACAAACAACATGTCATGCTTGTCAGTGGTAGTCCTGTTGTGGCGGCGACGTTTGAATTGTGTTGAGGATTTGCTGTCTAGGCGGTCGAACTATAATCTGAAGGCGTAAAAGCTTGCTGACGGACGATGGTGGAAGACTGGTGTTTCGGCAATAGAGAAAGATGAAACAAGTGTTGTAGATGAAGAACTGCTGAGCAATGGTGTTTCAGCATGTGAAGAAAGTCAAAAGTGTTGAACGGTGGTGTTTGAGCATCGGAAGAAATCAAAAGTGTTGAACAGTGGTGTTTCAACATCGGGAAAAATGATGAATGGTTGCTGGAAACGATGTTTTAGCAACAGGAAAAAAATGAAAAGTTGTTGGTAATGGTGTTTCAGCAACAGAAGGGAAAAGGCGAAACAATTGCTGGACGGAGTTGTTTCGTCGATGAAAATGGTAAGGAAATGGTGGACTGGAGTGTTTGGGGAGTGAGAAGAATGAATAAGTGCTGAACAGTGGTGTTTCAGCATCGGGAAAGTCGAACGTGTTGAACAGTGGTGTTTCAGCATCAGGAAAGTCGAACGTGTTGAACAGTGGTGTTTCAGCATCGTGAAAAAAAAAATCAAACGTGCTGAACAGTGGTGTTTCAGCATCATGAAAAAAATTGAAAGTGCTGATTGGTGGTGTTTCAGCATCGGAAGAAAATGATGAAGGGTTGTTGACAATGGTGTTTCAGCAATGGAAAAAGAGAAGGCAAAACCATTGCTGGACGGATTTGTTTCGTCAATGAAGGATGATGAGGGGGTGGTAAGAGGGTTGTCGAGCCGAGGTGGGGGAAAAATGTGTGAGTTTGGTGTTTCAGTAATGGAGGGAGGGGCGGTTTGCTGTCAGTGGTGATTCGGCAATAGAAGAAAGTCAAGAGTGCTGAATGGTGGTGTTTCAGCAGCGTGAAGGTCAACAGTGTTGTACAACAGTGTTTCAGCATCGTGAAAGCTCGTCTCTCTGAAGTGGAATCGTCCTCTTCTGGTGGCTGTGCTTTGATCGAGAATCTGCAAAAATGACTGTAGCATGGTATTTCTTGACAGGGATTATTAAAAAAAACAAAATCTAATCTAATCTAATACTAAAGAAAATCAATCTTAAAAGAATTAATTGCTATTAGGGGTAGAAACCCCCTCAACGAAGAGAAAATGAGCGTCTTCCATGCATGTGGCCTTAAAATCTTGTTTAGAGATAGGTCGCTGGTACAGACAGAGCCGATGACCATTTACAAGTAACGGAGTTCTGGAGTCATCGATTGTGAGGAGCCTTACTGTTCCATTGGGGAAAACTGTGTCTACTTCGTAAGGTCCCAACCATCTTGTACGCAGTTTCCCTTGAAATTCTTTGAACTGGGAATCATACAGTAGAGCCCAATTACCTTTTTGGAACTGCTTATTCTTGATATTTTTGTCATGCCATTGTGATCTTTATTGTTGAATTATGGTTGTTTGTTGAATGGCATCTAGTCTTTTCTCCTCTAGTTCATTAAGCTGCTGCAACCTTGCTGTCTGTGCATCAGTTAGATCAAGGTTGACAACTAAAGCAGTCCTTAAGGTTTTTATCTCAAATTCCACAGGAAATACAACACTCTTTCCATAGACTAATTCATAGGGGGAAAATCCTGTAGTATTTCTCCAGGTGGTTCTGTAGGCCCATAGTGCTTCAAGGAGCCTGTAGGACCAATCCTTTCTACTTTCCTTCACTGTTTTTGTGAGAATGGATTCTATTACCTTGTTTGTGCTTTCCACCTGTCCATTGGCTTGGGGGTGGTATGATGTAGTCATTCTCTACTGAATATGATATTTTTGAAGGGTGGCTTTGAACCCATGAGAAGAGAAAGGAGGTCCTCCATCTATAACTAATTCTCTTGGCATTCCAAATCTGGTGAAGATATCTTTAAATAAGAAATTTATAATTGCTTCTTCAGTCGCTCTGTGGAGTGCCTTGGCTTCCACCCATTTAGTCATGTAATCTGCGCAGACCAATATATAAAATTTTTGAATGGATGGAGGGTTGATGGGTCCTATGAAGTCTAAGGCCCATCTTTCAAAAGGTTCAAGTACTACCTGGGGGTTTAATGGAATTTCATCTCTATGATTAGGTTGGCCTACTCTTTG
>JZKD02S2204203.1:24043-39797 GCA_000966675.3 Picea glauca | reverse complement strand
AGAAAATGACAAGTGTAACCTTCTTCAGGAAAAAGTTCTTAATGAAGAGTTTGATCTTCCATCATCATGACATAATCATAATATCATCTTGATAACCAAAAATGTGGATAACAAGTTGTGAAATCAAATGGTGACAAGTGTCAAGGTCCACTTGTCACTTTAGGTATACGTAATTCATGAATATAGGTGACACGTGGTAGTGTTGTCAGCCCCACACGATTTCATTATGTGAACAATAAATTACATTCTCTATAGCTGCTTTCACCTCATTTTGTAAACATTATCATTTTGAAACAATTATTGGATTAGAAAATACATACATTAATTCTTTAAGTTTGCGTTTTTGTTTTGTTTTCATGTTTGATTCATGACTGAAAGCATGAATCAAACATGAAAACCTAGCTTGGTATTATATTTTCTATACAAGGCGTTCTTTTTAAGGGTCATCGTGCTTATTTACAATTTGAATTCAATATTTGAATGACTTATTTTTTAATGTTTTGAGGTGTTGATATAATTGTTATTTTGTTAAATGATTTGCATTCAAATTAAGAGGAATTTTGTTTTGATATATTTTAAACCCTTTGCAAACACAATGGTTGTGATAATAGTCATGGAAATTAATGCGCAACTACTGTACTCTGTACTTAACTCACCTTGCTGGCACAATGAATTAATGAGCCTTTCATTACGGGTATAGGTTATTGATTTTGCGTGTTAGGTTTTCATTACCAGGGATAGTAAAACTTCGTGATCAAACCCTCGATGTTCATGCTATGATAATACAAGGGCTTCATTATGGTTGTTTCCCTTTTATCCATTTGGATTTGTACCTATCACTCCTTCTATCTAAACCTGAAACTGTTCTGAGCCATCCCTGTTACATTCTAGTCGTGTTTTTCATGGAACCTATGAGGCAAATCCAACCAAATGGCTGAGTTTATTTTTAAGAAAACCCGTAATTGCATGCCATAGACACATTTTTATGGGAGAAATTATGAGCAAACGATTACGAGTTAGTTCAAACCCTTTAAAACTCATTTAGGAAATGGGGCCACTTACCTTCAGAGTGGGCACATTCTTTAGAAACAAATCCATTTTAGAGGTATGTTTCATTTTTTGGACAACATTTTCTCAGAATTTTTTTTTCGTCTGAGTTTTNGTTGTGAAATCAAATGGTGACAAGTGTCAAGGTCCACTTGTCACTTTAGGTATACGTAATTCATGAATATAGGTGACACGTGGTAGTGTTGTCAGCCCCACACGATTTCATTATGTGAACAATAAATTACATTCTCTATAGCTGCTTTCACCTCATTTTGTAAACATTATCATTTTGAAACAATTATTGGATTAGAAAATACATACATTAATTCTTTAAGTTTGCGTTTTTGTTTTGTTTTCATGTTTGATTCATGACTGAAAGCATGAATCAAACATGAAAACCTAGCTTGGTATTATATTTTCTATACAAGGCGTTCTTTTTAAGGGTCATCGTGCTTATTTCCAATTTGAATTCAATATTTGAATGACTTATTTTTTAATGTTTTGAGGTGTTGATATAATTGTTATTTGGTTAAATGATTTGCATTCAAATTAAGAGGAATTTTGTTTTGATATATTTTAAACCCTTTGCAAACACAATGGTTGTGATAATAGTCATGGAAATTAATGCGCAACTACTGTACTATGTACTTAACTCACCTTGCTGGCACAATGAATTAATGAGCCTTTCATTACGGGTATAGGTTATTGATTTTGCGTGTTAGGTTTTCATTACCAGGGATGGTAAAACTTCGTGATCAAACCCTCGATGTTCATGCTATGATAATACAAGGGCTTCATTATGGTTGTTTCCCTTTTATCCATTTGGATTTGTTCCTATCACTCCTTCTATCTAAACCTGAAACTGTTCTGAGTCATCCCTGTTACATTCTAGTCGTGTTTTTCATGGAACCTATGAGGCAAATCCAACCAAATGGCTATGAGTTTATTTTTAAGAAAACCCGTAATTGCATGCAATAGACACATTTTTATGGGAGAAATTATGAGCAAACGATTACGAGTTAGTTCAAACCCTTTAAAACCCATTTAGGAAATGGGGCCACTTACCTTCAGAGTGGGCACATTCTTTAGAAACAAATCCATTTTAGAGGTATGTTTCATTTTTTGGACAACATTTTCTCAGAAATGTTTTTTCGTCTGAGTTTTCTTTTTCCCCTTTCCTCTCTGTGGGTGTGAACATATGCAACAAATGGCTGAACTCTATCATAAACAAAATATAAACCCTACTATCAAAGGCCTATGTGTTGATCCACAAGAAGACCACGCTACCACAAATCAAACTTTTGTTGCTACTTGGAACCCATTGGGTAAAATCCACGATCTGTTTTCATGCCTAGAAAGTCATTGGAGGAGGTTTTTAGATGTGTTAAAGGACATGTTTCCTGTGGTTCCTATTCATGAGCCAATTCAGGTGGTTTTAAACAAATCAATTGTAAAAGGAAGGAATGTAAGAAAAAGTAATTCAAACTTAATGTTTATAAACAAAAAAACTAAGCAACCTAATAATATGATCATTAGAAACTAAATAAATTTCACCATCCTAAATCCAAATTTGTCAAATTATTGAAATAATTAACAGTTGTTTATTTTTGGATTTGATTATGTTAAAAATAATAATAATAAATATATTTTTACGGTTGATTTTTACTATTTTAGACTAGCTACAAAAACCTATAGCTAGCTACAGAAACCTGTAGCTTATCTTTTTCTAAAAATTACTTCGAATCCAAGTCAGTTTTAAATAAAAAATTAGTAATTAGTTGTTAATAATTTATCTAACTTATTCCTGTTTCATTTTCAGGATATGGTAGATCTTCATGCTAATCATCTGAGGGGAAACATGATCGATTTTGCATTTAGATGATTAGCGTTTATTTTATGTTTATTTTGTAAAAAAAAAAAAATTAGTTTTTAAAAGAACCAACTCAGTTATGAGTGGTTGTAGGCCCTCTATTTTTGTAATATTTTGATCTCATGAGATCCTATCCGATCCTAGGAGATAGGAAGATGAGATTTCAAAACACTTTATATACTCTATATTTTGTAAGTAAAGGGAATCTTCACCTGGAACAAATTATGGACAAATGACTCACAGAACTTAATGGAACAACTTGTAGCAGTTTGGATTTAGTCCTATGTGAATGTTTTCCCATCTGTGTTCTATCTCTTTTATTTTGGAAAAGTAAATGTGTTGTGTAGATTTAGTCTTCATGACATGTGATTTTTCCATCTTATTTTATATTTCAAATGTTGTCTTTAATTTGTTGTTTCAATTCATTATTGCTATGATCATCATATCAATTTTAGGATCATGATATTTATCTGATATTAGTTGATTGATAACATGAACATTTTACATTAAGATTTAGATTACATGTGATTGTTCATAATTATAAGATCATAGTGTATACCAGTCTATTATTTTCTTCTCATATACTGGTTGCCGAAAAACATCTGGAGTTTGTTCTAGAGGCATCATTATCAGCCTATCATAGATATTTATTACAAGTAGAACAACTGGATTATTGGATTGCACAGAATACATAGACATGATTTAAAACTCAGGTTAGCTTTATTTTAATGCATTTTGGTTTATTTTCCTATTAGTGAAACATGAATGTTTTAGATTGGCTTTGACCATCTATATATTCTTGTTTGATAACTTAGTTAATTCAAGTTTTATTAGATTTATAATTAGAAAATAGAAAATACAAAAATGTGCTTTCTTTATCTTCTTTTGAAAACAATTACTTTTACATTGATTTTGCAAAGCTTTCATTAAAACTTGCAACCTGTAAATTCTATGTATAACAGATATATTCATGTTTTTCTTTTCTGTTTAATCAATTTGTAAATAATTAGATTAAAATTCATAGGATATTGTAGTTTTAGTATTAGTTAGTTTATCTCTTTTAATTTAGGACCTTAGATTGGCTAACAAATCCATTAAACCCGTCAGAACAAGTTACACCAAATGGCTTGGGTTATTTAGACGACCCCAGACTTGACCTGTTCTTCTAGTTGATAGCCTGTCAAATTTGCTCATCAACAACTGGTGCTAGAAGGAGGTCCAAAGGTAAATTTAATGATTACATGTTTCACCCCTCATCCTTTCAAAATTCCATATTTATAAATCCTTCTTTTGTGTCATCTTATAATGCACTACAAGTAAGGTTAGATGACAAGCTAACTATTTGGAGTCAATTTATTCAAATTCTTAATTTTTCATGGCTCCTGCCCAAGTCACTGTGTTGGAACATGATTTCCACTTCTCACTACTAGTTATTCCCAACAAGATAGCTAATATATTTCCATAAATCACCTTTGATGGTGAAGGGAACACATCTGCAGTAGACCATATTTCTAATTTTTTTTATAAATGTTTAAGACATGATATCATTGATCCTAATGTTACATTCAGATTGTTCACTCTCACCTTCCGAGGTCGGGTTAAATATTGGTTTGAATCTTTTCCAGCTAATTTTATTCATTATTTGCCTGAGTTTGTAATTGAGTTTTTATCGGATCTTAGAAACTATGATTATGATGACTTAAGTGAAGAATTAAGTTGCTTAAGGAAAGAAAATGGTGAATCATTCAATGATTTTGCAATTAGGTTCATTCATGTTTGTACCAGATTCCCTTTGAAAGAAATGTCACTTATTACTGAGTGGTTTGAATATCTCCTTTCTCTCTCAGACAAGCAAAATCAATCAATGGTTAACCAATCTGAATTGAGCACTAACACTCAATCTCAAGATGCTTCAAATTTTGACATTGATCTTGAATATTTTGTAGCACCACAATTTTTGTCAACTTCTTTCATTTTGGCAAATCATGAGTAGCATCATCTTTTACAAAGTTCAATTGTCACCTCTAGTTATTCTTTTTCAACGATGTCTCCTCTTGTCGAAGAAGGAACCTTGACTTTAAAATATGATAGTTGTCACACTCTCATAGATTTTATAACTGTTTCCAAAGTAAAGAGGTCAAACGTGAAGTTGATAATCACGTGGACAATAAATCTTCCCCTAATTTAGTTGAACGGATCCATGATCAATCAGTAGAAAAAAAAATCATCAGGAAATCTTCTATCTCTAGTGATTTTCTCTCAAATTTTCCCTTACACAATGAACCAAATTGCCTCTTAAAATCTGTCTCATACTCTTTAAAAGAGAATACAAAAGAGGTTGATCAGTTTATACAAGGAGAGGGGACAAAACTAGATTTTGAAATGCATATACCTATCATTCCAAGAGATGCATTTCGTCTCCTCAATTCTTCTACATATTATTCTTTGTACCCTGATATTTTTGTTCATCATGTTATGCAATCATGTGTTTCAGATCACTTTGGAATCAATTATGCATTATATAATCAGGTACAAATTAATAGATATTACCGAATATAAGATAAAGAGTCAAACAATTCTCCCCATGAACATATTAATTCTTATTCTCATCAAGTATCCATGGGTAAATCAAGAAATGATTTAAAAGGGTCTCAAATTGCATCTTCCACTGATTCATCTCAATTTNTTGTTATTTGGTTAAATGATTTGCATTCAAATTAAGAGGAATTTTGTTTTGATATATTTTAAACCCTTTGCAAACACAATGGTTGTGATAATAGTCATGGAAATTAATGCGCAACTACTGTACTATGTACTTAACTCACCTTGCTGGCACAATGAATTAATGAGCCTTTCATTACGGGTATAGGTTATTGATTTTGCGTGTTAGGTTTTCATTACCAGGGATGGTAAAACTTCGTGATCAAACCCTCGATGTTCATGCTATGATAATACAAGGGCTTCATTATGGTTGTTTCCCTTTTATCCATTTGGATTTGTTCCTATCACTCCTTCTATCTAAACCTGAAACTGTTCTGAGTCATCCCTGTTACATTCTAGTCGTGTTTTTCATGGAACCTATGAGGCAAATCCAACCAAATGGCTATGAGTTTATTTTTAAGAAAACCCGTAATTGCATGCAATAGACACATTTTTATGGGAGAAATTATGAGCAAACGATTACGAGTTAGTTCAAACCCTTTAAAACCCATTTAGGAAATGGGGCCACTTACCTTCAGAGTGGGCACATTCTTTAGAAACAAATCCATTTTAGAGGTATGTTTCATTTTTTGGACAACATTTTCTCAGAAATGTTTTTTCGTCTGAGTTTTCTTTTTCCCCTTTCCTCTCTGTGGGTGTGAACATATGCAACAAATGGCTGAACTCTATCATAAACAAAATATAAACCCTACTATCAAAGGCCTATGTGTTGATCCACAAGAAGACCACGCTACCACAAATCAAACTTTTGTTGCTACTTGGAACCCATTGGGTAAAATCCACGATCTGTTTTCATGCCTAGAAAGTCATTGGAGGAGGTTTTTAGATGTGTTAAAGGACATGTTTCCTGTGGTTCCTATTCATGAGCCAATTCAGGTGGTTTTAAACAAATCAATTGTAAAAGGAAGGAATGTAAGAAAAAGTAATTCAAACTTAATGTTTATAAACAAAAAAACTAAGCAACCTAATAATATGATCATTAGAAACTAAATAAATTTCACCATCCTAAATCCAAATTTGTCAAATTATTGAAATAATTAACAGTTGTTTATTTTTGGATTTGATTATGTTAAAAATAATAATAATAAATATATTTTTACGGTTGATTTTTACTATTTTAGACTAGCTACAAAAACCTATAGCTAGCTACAGAAACCTGTAGCTTATCTTTTTCTAAAAATTACTTCGAATCCAAGTCAGTTTTAAATAAAAAATTAGTAATTAGTTGTTAATAATTTATCTAACTTATTCCTGTTTCATTTTTAGGATATGGTAGATCTTCATGCCAATCATCTGAGGGGAAACATGATCGATTTTTCATTTAGATGATTAGCATTTATTTTATGTTTATTTTGTAAAAAAAAAAAATATGTTTTAAAAGAACCAACTCAGTTATGAGTGGTTGTAGGCCCTCTATTTTTGTAATATTTTGATCTCATGAGATCCTATCCGATCCTAGGAGATAGGAAGATGATATTTCAAAACACTTTATATACTCTATATTTTGTAAGTAAAGGGAATCTTCACCTGGAACAAATTATGGACAAATGACTCACAGAACTTAATGGAACAGCTTGTAGCAGTTCGGATTTAGTCCTATGTGAATGTTTTCCCATCTGTGTTCTGTCTCGTTTATTTTGGAAAAGTAAATGTGTTGTGTAGATTTAGTCTTCATGACATGTGATTTTTCCATCTTATTTTATATTTCAAATGTTGTCTTTAATTTGTTGTTTCAATTCATTATTGCTATGATCATCATATCAATTTTAGGATCATGATATTTATCTGATATTAGTTGATTGATAACATGAACATTTTACATTAAGATTTAGATTACATGTGATTGTTCATAATTATAAGATCATAGTGTATACCAGTCTATTATTTTCTTCTCATATACTGGTTGCCGAAAAACATCTGGAGTTTGTTCTAGAGGCATCATTATCAGCCTATCATAGATATTTATTACAAGTAGAACAACTGGATTATTGGATTGCACAGAATACATAGACATGATTTAAAACTCAGGTTAGCTTTATTTTAATGCATTTTGGTTTATTTTCCTATTAGTGAAACATGAATGTTTTAGATTGGCTTTGACCATCTATATATTCTTGTTTGATAACTTAGTTAATTCAAGTTTTATTAGATTTATAATTAGAAAATAGAAAATACAAAAATGTGCTTTCTTTATCTTCTTTTGAAAACAATTACTTTTACATTGATTTTGCAAAGCTTTCATTAAAACTTGCAACCTGTAAATTCTATGTATAACAGATATATTCATGTTTTTCTTTTCTGTTTAATCAATTTGTAAATAATTAGATTAAAATTCATAGGATATTGTAGTTTTAGTATTAGTTAGTTTATCTCTTTTAATTTAGGACCTTAGATTGGCTAACAAATCCATTAAACCCGTCAGAACAAGTTACACCAAATGGCTTGGGTTATTTAGACGACCCCAGACTTGACCTGTTCTTCTAGTTGATAGCCTGTCAAATTTGCTCATCAACAACTGGTGCTAGAAGGAGGTCCAAAGGTAAATTTAATGATTACATGTTTCACCCCTCATCCTTTCAAAATTCCATATTTATAAATCCTTCTTTTGTGTCATCTTATAATGCACTACAAGTAAGGTTAGATGACAAGCTAACTATTTGGAGTCAATTTATTCAAATTCTTAATTTTTCATGGCTCCTGCCCAAGTCACTGTGTTGGAACATGATTTCCACTTCTCACTACTAGTTATTCCCAACAAGATAGCTAATATATTTCCATAAATCACCTTTGATGGTGAAGGGAACACATCTGCAGTAGACCATATTTCTAATTTTTTTTATAAATGTTTAAGACATGATATCATTGATCCTAATGTTACATTCAGATTGTTCACTCTCACCTTCCGAGGTCGGGTTAAATATTGGTTTGAATCTTTTCCAGCTAATTTTATTCATTATTTGCCTGAGTTTGTAATTGAGTTTTTATCGGATCTTAGAAACTATGATTATGATGACTTAAGTGAAGAATTAAGTTGCTTAAGGAAAGAAAATGGTGAATCATTCAATGATTTTGCAATTAGGTTCATTCATGTTTGTACCAGATTCCCTTTGAAAGAAATGTCACTTATTACTGAGTGGTTTGAATATCTCCTTTCTCTCTCAGACAAGCAAAATCAATCAATGGTTAACCAATCTGAATTGAGCACTAACACTCAATCTCAAGATGCTTCAAATTTTGACATTGATCTTGAATATTTTGTAGCACCACAATTTTTGTCAACTTCTTTCATTTTGGCAAATCATGAGTAGCATCATCTTTTACAAAGTTCAATTGTCACCTCTAGTTATTCTTTTTCAACGATGTCTCCTCTTGTCGAAGAAGGAACCTTGACTTTAAAATATGATAGTTGTCACACTCTCATAGATTTTATAACTGTTTCCAAAGTAAAGAGGTCAAACGTGAAGTTGATAATCACGTGGACAATAAATCTTCCCCTAATTTAGTTGAACGGATCCATGATCAATCAGTAGAAAAAAAAATCATCAGGAAATCTTCTATCTCTAGTGATTTTCTCTCAAATTTTCCCTTACACAATGAACCAAATTGCCTCTTAAAATCTGTCTCATACTCTTTAAAAGAGAATACAAAAGAGGTTGATCAGTTTATACAAGGAGAGGGGACAAAACTAGATTTTGAAATGCATATACCTATCATTCCAAGAGATGCATTTCGTCTCCTCAATTCTTCTACATATTATTCTTTGTACCCTGATATTTTTGTTCATCATGTTATGCAATCATGTGTTTCAGATCACTTTGGAATCAATTATGCATTATATAATCAGGTACAAATTAATAGATATTACCGAATATAAGATAAAGAGTCAAACAATTCTCCCCATGAACATATTAATTCTTATTCTCATCAAGTATCCATGGGTAAATCAAGAAATGATTTAAAAGGGTCTCAAATTGCATCTTCCACTGATTCATCTCAATTTTTGTTTAAAGAAAGATCTAAAATTTTCCACGATCAATTATTTGAGGTTAAAAAGTATAATCAACTAAATACTATTACCAATTATGATTATTCAAAAATGTTGGTTTTTCCATTTAGTTCACCTCAAATAGTTAATCTTGAAGTATTCAAGCTCAGTGAAAAGTTTCAAGAGAATGGGACACTTCGTTTCTGATCGAAAATCACGATAAGTTCTCGCAATCTTTATCCGACCTTTTTACAAGATTCTTTCCATGATAGTCTAATACTTTATTCTCATCTGGAATATTTGTCATATATGAATTATTTCAAACAATACCATGTTAGTAATTGCATGCATTATGATAGGATTTCATATTTCTTGGAGTATTCATATCTCAAAAAGTTTCCAGGGAATGGTAAGATTATCTTCACTTTATTTAGAGTTCAAGGAGGTAAATTTTTATATCCTTCAGATGGATAAAATATGGGATGAAAGGAAAATTTTTGGGAGGATGGGGCACTTCGGTCTAGGCCGATGGTTATGTCAAGTCCCCATAACTCTCCCAAGCTTCACAATCTCATTTTTTCATATTTTTGTAACCCATATAATGAAAAAATTGCAGAATGGCTTGAGGATTCATACAAAACAAATGTTCAAGGGAATGGTAATATCATGTTTTCCTTGTTTTTAAATGATGATGATAAAGGTAAGTATGATATATTTTTGTCATTTTTCGATATACCACCATTCTTGTTAGTAATATTTGATTTTGTTTCCATTGTAGGATTGGAGTTACTCCGATGGCTACATTGGAAGCATGACTTCACGTAGTATTTTGATTTGTTTAGTAGTTAGGGTAGGTTTAGGAGTAGGTTTTATTTTATTTTTATTTCTTACTGTTTCTCTTTGTAATAATTCAGTTAAAGAACACAAGTGGGTGCAACAAGAGAACCATAATACGAATGTTGTTAGGGAAGTCCACTTTAAATATTTTTTTCTCTCTACTTTTCATTGAATATTTCTTTTCAAAAACGCAGTATCATCATGAAAATTTTAAATAGAAAGTAAAGAGATAAGTAAAATTTGAACTATCGATTCAACCCTGACCCAAGGTGCCACGAGTAGGACTGCACTCATATTAATGAGGATTTTTTTGTTTTCTTTTATGCTCTCAAGAAATATTTCGCGTGATGATTTCAGATCCACCCTCTTGTAAATATCTTTAATTTTCCTTTTTGTCTTTTGATTTTGGTTCTTTTTATTTTTCTTGTTTTTACTAGTTTCTAAATAAATTTATGTCTGGGTCACCATTTAGTTCATGAAAGGAAACCAAAAATATCATCATAAAGAAACAGTCAAGTTCATTTCAAAGAATCAATGCTATAAATTACTAAAACTCAGACTAGTAAAGGAAACTTTATGTTCAAAATAGGCTTCTTGGTTTCACTTTATAATCACGAGAAGATATGATCATCATTAAAACTCTTTACATTGTCCCTGTTTTTAAAGAAAACAACTCAAGTATGCCTTCCTGTCCTCGAAAATTTATTCTTATCAGAAAATTAAGTTCAGATCATGATGAAGGTCGTCAAGCGAAAAAATAAGTGGGGAAATATCAAGTGTTTTGAAATCTGAAATTTTCAGCATCACCCCACTCTCTTGAAGATCATAAAGTTTATATCAAATTCTAAATAACTTCTAGAGAGATGAAAGCACTGCAAGGTGTGGGAAGTGTCTGTAAACCCATCGAGATACTGAACAGGTCTACAAGCAATGGGTAAATGCATGCATGATGCCAAGGCAACTTCGTTGAGGTACTGAATAGGCCTGCTGGCAGCGAAGCAATGTCACGTTCAAGAAAATTATTAGGTATAACCTTTTGGTATTAACCGTAAAATGTCCTTCATCTTGAATTGATATTTCTTGGACAGGGTAGAGGTGTCATAGTGGGTTAATTGACATCCTCGTCGAGGCTATGGATGCCTGCTGGCAGCAGTGGCCCTATCAATAGTATTGGAGTCATTTTCCTAAAACAGTGTCTCACTCGAAATTAAAACTTGTCACCAGATTGTGTTTGGACATAAACACATCTGACACTAGACTGTGTGGTTTTTTTATTTTGATCGGGATGCTTGACTTGCTGTCGACTGTTCTTTAATTTTTCAATTATTCTGATCTATCCTAACATGAACTCTCTAGTGATGCAGAGATAACCGCTTCATCCAGTAAGTTTCCATTGTTGGCAGCCCCACACGATTTCATTTTGTGAACAAGAAATTACATTCTCTATAGCTGCTTTCACCTCATTTTGTAAACATTATCATTTTGAAACGATTACTGGATTAGAAAAGACATTCATTAATTCTTTAAGTTTACGTTTTCGTTTTGTTTTCATGTTTGATTCATTACTGAAAGCATGAATCAAACATGAAAACCTAGCTTGGTATTATATTTTCTATACAAGGCTTTCTTTTTAAGGGTCATCATGCTTATTTCCAATTTGAATTCAATATTTGAATGTTTTGGGGTGTTAATATAATTGTTATTTAGTTAAATGATTTGCATGCAAATTAAGAGGAATTTTCTTTTGATATATTTTAAACCCTTTGCAAACACAATGGTTTTGATAATAGTCATGGAAATTAAAGCGCAACTACTGTACTCTGTACTTAACTCGCCTTGTTGGCATAATGAATTGATAAGCCTTTCATTAAGGGTATAGGTTATTGATTCTGTGTGTCAGGTTTTCATTATCAGGGATGGTAAAGCTTCATGATCAAACCCTCGATGCTCATGCTATGATAATACAGGGGCTTCGTTATGGTTATTTCCCTTTTATCCATTCAGATCTTTTCCTATCGCTCCTTCTATCTAAANAAACAATTCTCCCCATGAACATATTAATTCTTATTCTCATCAAGTATCCATGGGTAAATCAAGAAATGATTTAAAAGGGTCTCAAATTGCATCTTCCACTGATTCATCTCAATTTGTGTTTAAAGAAAGATCTAAAATTTTCCACGATCAATTATTTGAGGTTAAAAAGTATAATCAACTAAATACTATTACCAATTATGATTATTCAAAAATGTTGGTTGTTCCATTTAGTTCACCTCAAATAGTTAATCTTGAAGTATTCAAGCTCAGTGAAAAGTTTCAAGAGAACGGGACACTTCGTTTCTGATCGAAAATCACGATAAGTTCTCGCAATCTTTATCCGACCTTTTTACAAGATTCTTTCCATGATAGTCTAATACTTTATTCTCATCGGGAATATTTGTCATATATGAATTATTTCAAACAATACCATGTTAGTAATTGCATGCATTATGATAGGATTTCATATTGCTTGGAGTATTCATATCTCAAAAAGTTTCCAGGGAATGGTAAGATTATCTTCACTTTATTTAGAGTTCAAGGAGGTAAATTTTTATATCCTTCAGATGGATAAAATATGGGATGAAAGGAAAATTTTTGGGAGGATGGGGCACTTCGGTCTAGGCCGATGGTTATGTCAAGTCCCCATAACTCTCCCAAGCTTCACAATCTCATTTTTTCATATTTTTGTAACCCATATAATGAAAAAATTGCAGAATGGCTTGAGGATTCATACAAAACAAATGTTCAAGGGAATGGTAATATCATGTTTTCCTTGTTTTTAAATGATGATGATAAAGGTAAGTATGATATATTTTTGTCATTTTTCGATATACCACCATTCTTGTTAGTAATATTTGATTTTGTTTCCATTGTAGGATTGGAGTTACTCCGATGGCTACATTGGAAGCATGACTTCACGTAGTATTTTGATTTGTTTAGTAGTTAGGGTAGGTTTAGGAGTAGGTTTTATTTTATTTTTATTTCTTACTGTTTCTCTTTGTAATAATTCAGTTAAAGAACACAAGTGGGTGCAACAAGAGAACCATAATACGAATGTTGTTAGGGAAGTCCACTTTAAATATTTTTTTCTCTCTACTTTTCATTGAATATTTCTTTTCAAAAACGCAGTATCATCATGAAAATTTTAAATAGAAAGTAAAGAGATAAGTAAAATTTGAACTATCGATTCAACCCTGACCCAAGGTGCCACGAGTAGGACTGCACTCATATTAATGAGGATTTTTTTGTTTTCTTTTATGCTCTCAAGAAATATTTCGCGTGATGATTTCAGATCCACCCTCTTGTAAATATCTTTAATTTTCCTTTTTGTCTTTTGATTTTGGTTCTTTTTATTTTTCTTGTTTTTACTAGTTTCTAAATAAATTTATGTCTGGGTCACCATTTAGTTCATGAAAGGAAACCAAAAATATCATCATAAAGAAACAGTCAAGTTCATTTCAAAGAATCAATGCTATAAATTACTAAAACTCAGACTAGTAAAGGAAACTTTATGTTCAAAATAGGCTTCTTGGTTTCACTTTATAATCACGAGAAGATATGATCATCATTAAAACTCTTTACATTGTCCCTGTTTTTAAAGAAAACAACTCAAGTATGCCTTCCTGTCCTCGAAAATTTATTCTTATCAGAAAATTAAGTTCAGATCATGATGAAGGTCGTCAAGCGAAAAAATAAGTGGGGAAATATCAAGTGTTTTGAAATCTGAAATTTTCAGCATCACCCCACTCTCTTGAAGATCATAAAGTTTATATCAAATTCTAAATAACTTCTAGAGAGATGAAAGCACTGCAAGGTGTGGGAAGTGTCTGTAAACCCATCGAGATACTGAACAGGTCTACAAGCAATGGGTAAATGCATGCATGATGCCAAGGCAACTTCGTTGAGGTACTGAATAGGCCTGCTGGCAGCGAAGCAATGTCACGTTCAAGAAAATTATTAGGTATAACCTTTTGGTATTAACCGTAAAATGTCCTTCATCTTGAATTGATATTTCTTGGACAGGGTAGAGGTGTCATAGTGGGTTAATTGACATCCTCGTCGAGGCTATGGATGCCTGCTGGCAGCAGTGGCCCTATCAATAGTATTGGAGTCATTTTCCTAAAACAGTGTCTCACTCGAAATTAAAACTTGTCACCAGATTGTGTTTGGACATAAACACATCTGACACTAGACTGTGTGGTTTTTTTATTTTGATCGGGATGCTTGACTTGCTGTCGACTGTTCTTTAATTTTTCAATTATTCTGATCTATCCTAACATGAACTCTCTAGTGATGCAGAGATAACCGCTTCATCCAGTAAGTTTCCATTGTTGGCAGCCCCACACGATTTCATTTTGTGAACAAGAAATTACATTCTCTATAGCTGCTTTCACCTCATTTTGTAAACATTATCATTTTGAAACGATTACTGGATTAGAAAAGACATTCATTAATTCTTTAAGTTTACGTTTTCGTTTTGTTTTCATGTTTGATTCATTACTGAAAGCATGAATCAAACATGAAAACCTAGCTTGGTATTATATTTTCTATACAAGGCTTTCTTTTTAAGGGTCATCATGCTTATTTCCAATTTGAATTCAATATTTGAATGTTTTGGGGTGTTAATATAATTGTTATTTAGTTAAATGATTTGCATGCAAATTAAGAGGAATTTTCTTTTGATATATTTTAAACCCTTTGCAAACACAATGGTTTTGATAATAGTCATGGAAATTAAAGCGCAACTACTGTACTCTGTACTTAACTCGCCTTGTTGGCATAATGAATTGATAAGCCTTTCATTAAGGGTATAGGTTATTGATTCTGTGTGTCAGGTTTTCATTATCAGGGATGGTAAAGCTTCATGATCAAACCCTCGATGCTCATGCTATGATAATACAGGGGCTTCGTTATGGTTATTTCCCTTTTATCCATTCAGATCTTTTCCTATCGCTCCTTCTATCTAAAMCTGAAACTGTTCTACATCATCCCTGTTACATTCTAGTCTTGTTTTTCATGGCACCTATGAGGCAAATCCAACCAAATGGYTATGAGTTTCTTTTTAAGAAAACYTGTAATTGCATGCTAGAGACATGTTTTTGTGGGAGCAATTCTTAGCAAACAGTTGTGAATTAGTTCAAAACCTTTAAAACCCATTTCAAAAATGGGGCTATTTACCTTAAACAYGGGCATATTCTTCATAAACAAATCCATTTCAAAGGTATTTTTTGATTTCTGGATAACATTTTCTCAGAAAA
>JZKD02S2204203.1:9928-24038 GCA_000966675.3 Picea glauca | reverse complement strand
TTCGCCTGAGTTTTCTATTTCCCCTTTCCTCTCTTTGGGTGTGAAGATATGCAGMAAACAACTGAACTCTATCATAAAWAGAAGCTAAACCCTGCTATCAAAGGCCTTTGTGTTGATCCAAAGAAKACCATGCTACCACAGATCAAACTTTTGTTGCTATTCGGAACCCATTGGGAAAAAATCCACGATTTGTTTTCATGCCTAGAAAGTCATTGGAGGAGGTTTTTAGATGTGTTAAAGGACAAGTTTCCTGTGGTTCCTATTCATGAGCCAATTCAGGTGGTTTTAAACAAATCAATTGTGAAAGGCAGGAATGTAAAACAGAGTAATTCAGAGTTAATTTTTATAAACAATACAACTAAGAAGCCTAATAATATGATCATTAGAAAACTAAATAAATTTCACCATCCTAAATTTGAATTTGTCAAATTACTGAAATAGTTAACAGTTGTTTATTTTTGGATTTGATTCAGTTAAAAAAAAAAGGGTTGATTTTTACTATTTTAGACTAGCTACAGAAACATGTAGCTTATCTTTTTCTAAAATATAGTTTGAATCCAAGTCATTTTTAAATAAAAAAATTAGTAATTAGTTGTTAATCATTTATCTAACTTATTCATGTTTTGTTTTTAGGATATGGTAGATCTTCGTGCTAATCATCTGAGGGGAAACATGTTTGATTTTGCATTTAGATGATTATTATTTCTTTTTAGTTTATTTTGTAAAAAAAACTTTTATTTTTTAAAAGAACCAACTCATTTATGAGTGGTTGTAGGACCTCTATTTTTGTAATCTTTTGATCTCATGAGATCCTATCCTATCCTAGGAGATAGGAAGATGATATTTCAAAACACTTTATATACTCTGTATTTTGTAAGTAAAGGGCATCTTCACCTGGAACAGAGTATGGACAAATGACTCGCAGAACTTAATGGAACAACTTGTAGCCCTTCGTCTTTAGTCCTATGTGAATGTTGTCCTGTCTATGTTCTGTCTCTTTTATTTTGGAAAAGTAAATGTGTTGTGTAGCTTCAGTATTCATGACATGTGATTTTTCCATCTTATTTTATATTGCAAATGTTGTCTTTAATTTGTTGTTTCAATTCATTATCGCTATGATCATCATATCAATTTTAGGATCGTGATCTTTAACTGATGTTAGTTGATTGATAACATGAACATTTTACATTAAGATTTAGATTACATGTGATTGTTCATAATTATAAGATCATAGTGTATACATGTCTATTATTTTGTTCTCATATACTAGTTGCTGACAAACATTTGGAGTTTGTTCTGGAGGCATCATTATCATCCTCTCATAGATTTTTCTTACAGGTAGAAAAATTAGATTGTTGGATTGCACAGAAGAAATAGACATGATTTAAAACTCAGGTTAGGTTTATTTTAATGCATTTTGGTTTATTTTCCTATCAGTGAAACAAGAAATTTTTAGATTGGTTTTGACCATCTGTACATTCTTGTTTCATAACTTAGTTAATTCAAGTTTTATTAGATTTATAATTAGAAAACATAAATTACAAAAATGTGCTTTTTTAATCTACTTCTGAAAAAAATCACTTTTACATTGATTTTACAAAGCTTTCATTAAAATTTGCAACCTATAAATTATGTGTATAAGAGATATATTCATGTTTTTTCTTTTATGTTTAATAAGTTTGTAAATAATTTCATTAAAATTCATAGGATATTATAGTTTTAGTATTAGTTAGTTTATGTATTTTAATTTAGGACCTTATATTGGCTAATGGAGCCATTAAAATCATTAGAATAGGTTACACCAAATGGCTTGGGTTATTTAGACAACCCTGGACTAGACCTGTTCTTCTAGTTGAAGGCCTATCAAATTTTCCTGTCAACAACTAGCACTACAAGGAGGGCCAGAGGTAAATTTAATGATTAAATGTTTCTCCCCTCATCCTTTCACAATTCCATATTTATAAATCCTTCTTCTGTGTCATCTTATAATGCACTACAAGGTAGGTTAGATGTCAAGCTAACTATTTGGAGTCAATTTCTTCAAATTCTTAAATTTTCATGGCTCCTGCCCAAGTCATTGTGTTGGAACATGCTTTCCACTTCTCACTACCAGTTATTCCCAACAAGATAGTTAATCTCTTTCCAGAACTCACCTTTGATGGTGAAGGGAACACATATGCCATAGACCATATTTCTAAATCTTTTTATAAATGTTTAAGACATAATATCATTGATCCTAATATTACATGCAGATTGTTCACTCTCACCTTCCAAGGTCGGATTAAATATTGGTTTGAACGGCTAATTCTATTCATTCCCTTTTTAAGTTTGTAATTGAGTTATCAGATCTTAGCAACTATGATTATGATGACTTAAGTGAAGAATTAAGTTTCTTAAGGAAAGAAAATGGTGAATCATTCAATGATTTTGCAATTAGGTCCATTCATGTTTGTACTAGATTCCCTTTGAAATAAATGTCTCTTATTAATGAGTGGTTTGAATATCTAATTTCTCTCTCATACAAGAAAGATCAATCAATGGTTAACCAATCTTAATTGACCACTAACACTCAATCGCAAGATGGTTCAAATTTTGATGTTGATCTTGAATTTTGAAGCACCACAATTTTTGTCAACTTATTTCATTTTGGAAAATCATGAGCAGTATCATCTTATACAAAATTCAATTTTCACCTCTAATTATGCTTTGTCAATGATGTCTCCTCCTATCGAAGAAGGAACCTTGATTTTAAAAGATGACAGTTGTCACACTCTCATAGAATTTATAATTGTTTCCAAAGTAAAAGAGGTCAAATGTGAAGTTGATAATCATGTGGAGGATAAATATTCCCCTAATTTAGTTGAACGAATCCATGATCAATCATTAGGAGACAAAATCATCAAGCAATCTTCTATCTCTATTGATTTTCTCTCAAATTTTCCCTTACACAATGAACCAAATTGTCTCTTAAAAACTGTCTCATACTCTTTAAAAGAGAATACAAAACAGGTTGATAAGTTTATACAAGGAGAGGGGACAAAACCAAATTTCGAAACACATATACGTATCATTCCAAGAGATGCATTTCGTCTCCTCAATTCTTCTACATATTATTCCTTGTACCCTGATATTTTTTATCATCATGTTATGCAATCATGTGTTCCAGATCACTTTGGAATGAATTATGCATTATATAATCATGTACAAATTAATAGAGATTATCGAATAGAAGATAAAGAGGAAAATAATTCTCCCCATAAAAATATTAATTCTTATTCTCATCAAGTATCCATGGGTAAATCAAGAAATGATTTGAAAGGGTCTCAAATTGCATCTTCCATTGATTCATCTCAATTTGTGTTTAAAGAAAGATATAAATTTTTCCACGATCAATTATTTAAGGTTGAAAAGTATAATCAACCAAATACTAATACCAATGATGATTATTCAAAAATGTTGGTTTTTCCATTTAGCTCACCTMAAATAGTTAATATTGAAGTATTCGAGCTCAGTGAAAAGTTTCWAGAGAAMGAGACACTTATTTTCTGATCGAAAATCATGATAAGTTCTCGCAATCTTGATCCGAACTTTTTACAAGAGTCTTTCCATGATAGTCTAGTACTTTATTCTCATCAGGAATATTTKTCGTATGTGAATTATTTCAAACAATTCCATGTTAKTAATTGCATKCATTATGATAGGATTKCAKATTGCTTGGAGTATTCATATCTCGAAAAGTTTCCATGGAATGGTAAGATTATCTTCACTTTATTTAGAGTTSAAGGAGGTAAATTTTTATATCCTTCAGATGGAGAAAATATGGAACGAAAGGAAAATTGTCGAGAGGATGGGGCACTTAGGTCTAGKCCAATGGTTATGTCAAGTMCCCATAACTCTCACAAGATTCACAATCCMATTTTTTCATATTTTTGTAACCCRTCTAATGACAAAATTGMAGAATAGCTGGAGGATTSATACAAAAATAATCTTCAAGGGAATGGTAAGATCATGCTTGCCTTGTTTTTAAATGATGATGACAAATGTAAGTATGATAYATTTTTGTCATTTTTTGATATACTACCATTCTTGTTAGTAATATTTGATTTTGTTTCCATTGCAGGATTGGAGTTACTCCGATGKCTACATTGGAAGCATGACTTCACGTAGTATTTTGATTTGTTTAGTAGTTAGGGTAGGTTTAGGAGTAGGTTTTCTTTTAGTTTTATTTCTCACTATTTCTCTTTGTAATAATGCAGTTAAAGAACACAAGTGGGTGTACCAAGAGAACCATAATATGAATGTTGTCAGGGAAGTCCACTTTAAATCTTTTTCTCACTTCTTTTTGTTCAATATTTCTTTTCAAAAATGTAGTATCATCATGAAAATTTTAAATGGAAAGTAAAAAAGATAAGTAAAATTTGAACTATCGATTCAACCTTGACCCAAGGTGCCATGAGTAGGACTGCACTCATATTAATGAGTTTTTTTCTATTTTATTTTAGGCTCTCAAGAAATATTTCGCGTGATGATTTCAAATCCACCCTCTTGTAAATATCTTTAATTTTCCTTTTTGTCTTTTGATTTTACTTCTTTTTATTTTGCTTGTTTTTACTGGTTTCTGAACAAATTTATGTCTGGGTCACCATTTAGTTCATAAAAGGAAACCAGAAATATCATCATCAAGAAATAGTCGAGGTCATTTCAAAGCATCAATGCTATAAATTGCTAAAACTCAGACTAGTAAAGGAAACTGTCTGTTCAAAATAGGCTTCCTGATTTCACTTTATAATCATGAGAAGATACGATCATCATTAAAACTCTTTATGTTGTCCCTATTTTTAAATAAAACAACTCAAGTATGCCTTCCTGTCCTCAAAAATTTATTCTTATCAGAAAAATAAGTTTAGATCATGATAAAGGTCGTCAAGAAAAAAATTAAGTGGGGAAATATCAAGTGTTTCGAAATCTGAAATTTTCAGCATCACCCCGCTCTCTTGAAGATCATAAAGTTTATGTCAAATTCTAAATAACTTCTAGAGAGATAAAATCATTGAAAGGTGTGGGAAGTGTCTATAAACCCACCGAGATACTGAATAGGTCTACAGGCAGCGGGCAAATTGATGCAGGAGCATCGTAGCCAAGCCAGCAAAGGAGGCACAGTAGAAGATGGCCGGAAATGCGCCAGCGCACATTTTGAGAATGTCTTGAATTTAAATGATAGAACATTTAATGAAATATCTTGAGAGGATGTCTCTGTATTTATGTTTTGAAGATTGTAATACAGAGCATGAGAATTTCTCTCATCTTTCGTACAAGGAGGCATTTATTGTAATGAATGTAAGGTAGATAGCTTTTAATTTTAGATTAGATAGCTTAGAGAAGAGAGAGGGAAAAACTCAAGGGATGACTCTCTCATTGGAAAGGGGAATTGATTATTGTAATTGTAAGCTATAGAGGAGTAAAGAAAGAGAATAGGAGAACAAAGATAGAAGATTGTATAAGCAGATAGCTTTTACTATTGAATCCGTGTACAGGAGCACTTAGATTAATATAAGAATGTTTTGATCCAATTTCATGGTGTATCATGATTGTTGTATTTATATTTTTAATGGTATGTTTACAGTCTATTTATATTCTTTGTTATGCTTTTGTTTCAATGTTGTGTGTATGCTATTGATTTCATGTTGAATCTATGAATTCTGTGAGGGGAGGAGTATGAGTTTCAATTGTTTCTCTTCCTAAGAAATTCCTACAAGGAGTGAAGTGAAAGGTCCACATAGAGTGCATGACAGGGTTCTGAGTTTTATCTCAGAAATATCAGGAGGGATAATGTTGGCTTATATTAGCAGAGGTGTGGTTGAGGCATAGAAAGTCATGCAAGGAGTGTGCAGGCTGAGGGAGGAATCAAAATTATTCAATCCCACAGAGGGGATACCATGGAAATATGATAGTAATGTTGTTCATGATGGGAGAAGGAACACATACACCTTGGAGAAGAGTGGTAGGATGCATATGTTGCTGCCAATTTAAGATGAGAAGGTAAAGACAGAAGAAAGCAATACTATACTTCTCATGAGTGGGAAGGATCTTCTTGATGAGGTCAAGAAAGATGAAGAAATGAAATTTGTTGTGGTTAGAAAACCTAGAGTCGTCTTGACCAGTGCCAAGATATATGATCTACCTGGAGAAATACAGGAACTGCTGGAGTAGTTCACTAATATAATAATGGACGGAGTACCTTGTTCATTGCCACCCATCAAAAGGATAAGTCATCACATTGATCTTATACCTGGAGAAAGTTTACCAAACAAAGCAGTGTACAGATTGACGCCGCAAGAGAATGAAGAGGTTAAGAGACAAGTCCAAGATTTTATGGACAAAGGGTTGGTTAGAGAAAGATTGATTCCATGTGCTATACCTACAGTGTTAAGCCCAAATAAGGATGGTGGATGGAGAATGTGTATGGACTCGAGATCTATAAACAAAATCACCATCAGGTATAGATTTTCTTTACCAAGGACGGATGACTTGATGGATTGCTTGAGTGGAGCCAAGTTTTTCTCAAAAAATGATTTTAAAAGTAGATATCATCAGATTAGAATGAGGGAAGTTGATGAATGGAAGACAACATTCAAAACAAATGAAGGACTGTATGACTGGCTTGTCATGTTGTTTGGTCTGACGAATGCACCCAGTACTTTTATGAGGTTGATGAATGAAGTCTTGAAGGATTTCATCGAAAAATTTATAATTGTGTATCTTGATGATATATTGATCTTCAGTAAGACTGAGGAAGAACATATGAAGCATTTAATCGCAGTGATGAAGAGGTTGAAGCAAGAGAAATTGTTGATAAATATAAAGAAGTCGTCTTTCATGAAGACATAACTCATTTATTTGGGTTTTGTAATCTCTTCAAATGAGTTGAATATGGATCCTGAGAAGGTAAAAGCAATCATAGATTGTTCATCGCCAAAGAGTATCTTTGAAGTTAGAATATTTCATGGATTGGCTAGTTTTTACAGGAAGTTCATCAGGAATTTCAGTGGGATATGTGCACCAATGATGGAAACAGTCAAGAAAATAAATAAATATTTTCATTGGATAGAAAAAGAAGAGAAGAGTTTCAAGTTGCTGAAAGAGAAAATAACTGGACAGCCAATTATGATTCTGCAGGATTTCAGTAAAACATTTCAAGTGAGATGTGATGCAAGTGGATTTGCAATTGGGGTAGTCTTGAGTCAAGACAATAAGCCAATTTCATACTTTAGTGNCTACATTGGAAGCATGACTTCACGTAGTATTTTGATTTGTTTAGTAGTTAGGGTAGGTTTAGGAGTAGGTTTTCTTTTAGTTTTATTTCTCACTATTTCTCTTTGTAATAATGCAGTTAAAGAACACAAGTGGGTGTACCAAGAGAACCATAATATGAATGTTGTCAGGGAAGTCCACTTTAAATCTTTTTCTCACTTCTTTTTGTTCAATATTTCTTTTCAAAAATGTAGTATCATCATGAAAATTTTAAATGGAAAGTAAAAAAGATAAGTAAAATTTGAACTATCGATTCAACCTTGACCCAAGGTGCCATGAGTAGGACTGCACTCATATTAATGAGTTTTTTTCTATTTTATTTTAGGCTCTCAAGAAATATTTCGCGTGATGATTTCAAATCCACCCTCTTGTAAATATCTTTAATTTTCCTTTTTGTCTTTTGATTTTACTTCTTTTTATTTTGCTTGTTTTTACTGGTTTCTGAACAAATTTATGTCTGGGTCACCATTTAGTTCATAAAAGGAAACCAGAAATATCATCATCAAGAAATAGTCGAGGTCATTTCAAAGCATCAATGCTATAAATTGCTAAAACTCAGACTAGTAAAGGAAACTGTCTGTTCAAAATAGGCTTCCTGATTTCACTTTATAATCATGAGAAGATACGATCATCATTAAAACTCTTTATGTTGTCCCTATTTTTAAATAAAACAACTCAAGTATGCCTTCCTGTCCTCAAAAATTTATTCTTATCAGAAAAATAAGTTTAGATCATGATAAAGGTCGTCAAGAAAAAAATTAAGTGGGGAAATATCAAGTGTTTCGAAATCTGAAATTTTCAGCATCACCCCGCTCTCTTGAAGATCATAAAGTTTATGTCAAATTCTAAATAACTTCTAGAGAGATAAAATCATTGAAAGGTGTGGGAAGTGTCTATAAACCCACCGAGATACTGAATAGGTCTACAGGCAGCGGGCAAATTGATGCAGGAGCATCGTAGCCAAGCCAGCAAAGGAGGCACAGTAGAAGATGGCCGGAAATGCGCCAGCGCACATTTTGAGAATGTCTTGAATTTAAATGATAGAACATTTAATGAAATATCTTGAGAGGATGTCTCTGTATTTATGTTTTGAAGATTGTAATACAGAGCATGAGAATTTCTCTCATCTTTCGTACAAGGAGGCATTTATTGTAATGAATGTAAGGTAGATAGCTTTTAATTTTAGATTAGATAGCTTAGAGAAGAGAGAGGGAAAAACTCAAGGGATGACTCTCTCATTGGAAAGGGGAATTGATTATTGTAATTGTAAGCTATAGAGGAGTAAAGAAAGAGAATAGGAGAACAAAGATAGAATATTGTATAAGCATATAGCTTTTACTATTGAATCCGTGTACAGGAGCACTTAGATTAATATAAGAATGTTTTGATCCAATTTCATGGTGTATCATGATTGTTGTATTTATATTTTTAATGGTATGTTTATAGTCTATTTATATTCTTTGTTATGCTTTTGTTTCAATGTTGTGTGTATGCTATTGATTTCATGTTGAATGTATGAATTCTGTGAGGGGAGGAGTATGAGTTTCGATTGTTTCTCTTCCTAAGAAATTCCTGCAAGGAGTGAAGTGAAAGGTCCACATAGAGTGCATGACAGGGTTTTGAGTTTTATCTCAGAAATATCAGGAGGGATAATGTCGGCTTATATTAGTAGAGGTGTGGTTGAGGCATAGAAAGTCATGCAAGGAGTGTGCAGGCTGAGGGAGGAATCAAAATTATTCAATCCCACAGAGGGGATACCATGGCAATATGATAGTAATGTTGTTCATGATGGGAGAAGGAACACATACACCTTGGAGAAGAGTGGTAGGACGCATATGTTGCTGCCAATTTAAGATGAGAAGGTAAAGGCAGAATAAAGCAATACTATACTTCTCATGAGTGGGAAGGATCTTCTTGATGAGGTCAAGAAAGACGAAGAAATGAAATTTGTTGTGGTTAGAAAACCTAGAGTCGTCTTGACCAGTGCCAAGATATATGATCTACCTGGAGAAATACAGGAACTGCTGGAGTAGTTCACTAATATAATATTGGAAGAAGTACCTTGTTCATTGACACCCATCAAAAGGATAAGTCATCACATTGATCTTATACCTGGAGAAATTTTACCAAACAAAGCAGTGTACAGATTGACGCCGCAAGAGAATGAAGAGGTTAAGAGACAAGTCCAAGATTTTATGGACAAAGGGTTGGTTAGAGAAAGATTGAGTCCATGTGCTATACCTACAGTGTTAAGCCCAAATAAGGATGGTGGATGGAGAATGTGTATGGACTCGAGATCTATAAACAAAATCACCATCAGGTATAGATTTCCTTTACCAAGGACGGATGACTTGATGGATTGCTTGAGTGGAGCCAATTTTTTCTCAAAAAATGATTTTAAAAGTAGATATCATCAGATTAGAATGAGGGAAGGTGATGAATGGAAGACAACATTCAAAACAAATGAAGGACTGTATGACTGGCTTGTCATGTTGTTTGGTTTGATGAATGCACCCAGTACTTTTATGAGGTTGATGAATGAAGTCTTGAAGGATTTCATCGAAAAATTTATAATTGTGTATCTTGATGATATATTGATCTTCAGTAAGACTGAGGAAGAACATATGAAGCATTTAATCGCAGTGATGAAGAGGTTGAAGCAAGAGAAATTGTTGATAAATATAAAGAAGTCGTCTTTCATGAAGACATAACTCATTTATTTGGGTTTTGTAATCTCTTCAAATGAGTTGAATATGGATCCTGAGAAGGTAAAAGCAATCATAGATTGTTCATCGCCAAAGAGTATCTTCGA
The DNA here is from genome assembly GCA_000966675.3 of Picea glauca. Lineage (NCBI taxonomy): Eukaryota > Viridiplantae > Streptophyta > Pinopsida > Pinales > Pinaceae > Picea > Picea glauca. The sequence goes on along the minus strand of JZKD02S2204203.1, from coordinate 13,915 downwards.
AGTTAGAATATTTCATGGATTGGCTAGTTTTTACAGGAAGTTCATCAGGAATTTTAGTGGGATATGTGCACCAATGATGGACACAGTCAAGAAAAGAAATAAATATTTTCATTGGATAGAAAAAGAAGACAAGAGTTTCAAGTTGCTGAAAGAGAAAATAACTGGACAACCAATTATGATTCTGCAGGATTTCAGTAAAACATTTCAAGTGAGATGTGATGCAAGTGGATTTGCAATTGGGGTAGTCTTGAGTCAAGACAATAAGCCAATTTCATACTTTAGTGWGAAGCTWWCTAAGACCAAKATCAAATATTCCACGTATGACAAGGAATTTTATGCAGTCATACAGGCATTAAGGAAATGGAKGCATTACTTGGTTCCAAAGGAGTTTKTCTTGTATAGCGACAACCATGCTTTACAATTCATAACTCGACAAGAGAAATTGAACCAGAATCATGMAAAATGGGTTGAATATATGCAAAATTTTACTTTTGTTATAAAGCATACTCTGGAACTGYTAACAAAGTTGTTGATGCATTGAGCAAGAAATGTTTGATTCTGGAGGAGTTCATAGTGAAAACTTTAGGTTTTGATAATTTCAAGGAGATGTACAGAGATGATGCAGATTTTAAAGAAGCCTATGAAGCATATGAGAATCCAATTCTCAGAGACATAAGCCAATGGACTAAATACTTGATTCAGGATGGACTGTTTTTCAGGGGAAACCAATTTTGTATACCGAAATGCTCTATGAGAAAGAACCTCTTGAAGGAAAAACATAGTGGAGGATTGGTTGGACATTTTGGCCATGATAAGACTTTTGCACAACTGAATGACTCATACTATTGGCCAGGGATGAGAAAATGTGTCAAGAAATTTGTGAATAGGTGTAGGATTTGCCAACATGCAAAGGGGAAAAGACAGAATACAGGGTTGTATCAACCATTTCCAATACCAGAGAGATCATGGGATGCGATAAGCATGGATTTTGTGTTGGGACTGTCGAGGACACAGAGGGGTTGTGAATCCATCTTTGTGGTTGTCGATAGATTCTCTAAAATGGCACATTTCATACCATGTCAGAAAATTAGTGATGCAACTCACATTGCAAATCTATTTTTCAAAGAAGTTGTTAGACTTCACGGCTTACCCAAGATATTGTTTTAGATCGGGATACCAAATTTGTTGGTCATTTTTGGAGGATGCTATGGAAGAATTTGGGGACAAATTTATATTTTAGCTTAGAATATCATCCTCAAATGGATGGAAAAACTAAGGCAGTAAATCGAAGTTTGGGGGACTTATTGAGGAGTTTAGTAGCTAAGCATCATAGTCAGTGGGATCAAGTTCTGCCATGGGCAGAATTTTCTTATAACGACTCACCCAATAGGAGTACAGGATAGAGACCATTTCAGATAATGTATGGAATGTAGCTAAGATGATTTTCTGAGTTGAATAACTTAGAGAAAAATGAATTTTGGAGTGCTAGCGTTGAAGATTTTGCAACATGGATGCAGGAGCTCTACAATAAAATTAGGGAGCAATCGTAGAACTCTAGCCAAGAATATAAGCGCAGAGCAGATCAACACAGGAGAGAACTTCAATTTGAAGTGGGTGATTTGGTTTTAGCATATCTCAGAAAGGAAAGGTTCCCAAGGGGAACATACAATAAGCTGAAAATAAAGAAAATTGGACCATGTAAGATTTTACGAAAGTTTGAGGAAAATGCTTACGAAATTGAATTACCAGATGGGGTAGGAATATCGCCCATATTCAATATAGAAGATCTGTATCCTTACAAAGTATATGTAGAATAGATATCATAGGATCAGAAGGAAGTCTAATGGATTAATCATATGCCTGTAGTTGAAAGGCCATAGATGGAAACGATTATTGATCAGAGAGTTGGTAAAAAGACCAGGAGGAAAACATATTTTGAATACTTGGTGAAGTGGAAAGGACACCCGATTGAAGATGCCAGTTGGGAGAATGAAGTATATATCAAAAGACATGGACAAATGGTGTAGGATCTCATGAACAGGATTTCATGAATTTTTCAGCCAAGGGAGTATGATGCAAGAGCATTGTAGCCAAGCCAGCAAAGGAGGCGCAGTGGAAGACAGCTGGAAATGCACCAACACACATTTTGAGAATGTCTTGAATTTAAATGATAGAACATTTAATGAAATATCTTGAGAAGATGTATCTGCATTTATGTTTTGAAGATTGTAATATAGATCATGAGCATTTCTCTCATCTATCGTATAAGGAGGCATTTATTGTAATGACTGTAAGGTAGATAGCTTTTAATTTTAGATTAAATAGATTAGAGAAGAGAGAGGGAAAAACTCAAGGGAGGACTCTCTCGTTGGAAAGGGGAATTGATTATTGTAATTGTAAGTTGTAGAGGAGTATAGAAAGAGAATAGGAGAACAGAGATTGTAGATTGTATAAGCAGATATATTTTTCTATTGAATATGTGTATAGGATCACTTGGATTAATATAAGAATGTTTTGATCCAATTTCATGGTGTATCATGGTTGTTGTATTTATCTTTTGAATGGTATGTTTATAGTCTGTCTGTATTCTCTATTATGCATTTGTTTCAATGTTCTATGTATGCTCTTGATTTCATGTTGAATGTATGAAGTCTGTGAGGGGAGGAGTATGAGTTTCAATTGTTTCTCTTCCCGAGAAATTCTTGCAAGGAGTGCAGTGAAAGGTCTGCATAGAGTGCATGATAGGGTTCTGAGTTTTATCTCAGAATGCTCAGGAGGGATAAAGTTGGATTATATCAATAGAGGTGTGGTTGAGGCATAGAAATTCATGCAAGGAGTGTGCATGCTAAGGGAGGAATCAAAATTCTTCAATCCCACGAAGTGGATGGAGAATCTTTGTCACGAGGAGCACACAGAGTTAACATCATGGATTACTGGAGGTTATCACAGAGTCGTGCTAAGTGTGTGCACAGGGATTCTTTGAATCCAGAAGAGGCAAAGAAAATTAAGCTCAGGAGGGTTAAAGCCTTCAAATAGCTCGAAGGGAGGCGAAGCTATAAGTGTAGACAAATCGACGTCAGAAGAATTATCAGAGGTTCATTCAAGCTCGAGTGAATGATGGAGTACTTCCAAGGGAGAGTGTCAAAATCACGAGAGTCGTCAGATCATGATAAGTTGCAAGGAGGTTAAGAGAAGGTTCATCTAGTGTGAAGTATTCACAACATATCTGAGATGTTGGTCCAGTGGGATCAGGGTCATTCATTGAGTTCAGAAATTCAGGATTCGCAGTATTGGGAAGCAAGGTCGAGCCTTGTCTTTCAAGCCCTGATACACGAAATCAGGGTTAGATATGAGTCGTTGATTAACACACTATGTGAACCGTTGATGAGGATGTGAGCGGTTCAGGCATTCGACATTGGGGGAAGGGCGCATATAACCTTTTTGAATCCCCGAAAAGGAGAATGCTGACAAGAAGCCAGATTCATCGATTGGTGACAGATCTGGACCATTGGATTTGGTCCATCATCTTTCGGGAGTCGGGATTTTGAAAGGAAAGGGGAAGCATTGTTCACAGATTTCCCAAATTGTGAAATTTTGGGAGAAACTAAAGGATGGGTGTTATCACTGAAATTTCGTCCGCACATGGCGACAAGAACTCCGCATCGTCAAAACAGAAAAGAAGTCATTCATGGCACAAGGTTAACTCCACAGCACAACAAAAGGGTCAAAACTATACAAAATGGCCAAAAAATTGCAAGGCGCTTTACGTCCTCTGGGCGCATGCGCGTATGCGCGTAACAACTCCATACAAGGCGCGCATATGTGCACAAGGCGCAGTTGTTTGGCGAAAAACCTGCGCGCCTGCTAAACGGCGCATTTATTGAAACTGGTCGGCTTCCCAACCACTAATGGATCGGCTCCCAAGTCGATTTGACACCAAATCCGATCTCAATCCTCATGGTGGGCTGGTCAAAGACCTAATTGTGC
>JZKD02S2204192.1:0-21047 GCA_000966675.3 Picea glauca | reverse complement strand
AGATAAGGTGCCAAATTTGGAAGATCATGCAAACTTGGAAGAATTTGAAGATGTGTTCAAGGAGGTACCAGGACTACCCCCAAAGAGAGATATTGATTTCTCTATAAATTTAATGTCGGGAGCACCTCTAGTGTCAAAGATTCCTTACAGAATGAGTACACCAGAGTTGAAGGAGTTGCAAATGCAGCTTGAAGAACTTATGAAGAAGGGGTATGTACACACAAGTGTGTCACCTTGGGGTGCCCCAGTCTTGTTCATGAAGAATAAAGATGGAACATTAAGATTATGCATTGATTTCAGATAGTTGAATTTAGTGACTGTGAAGAACAAGTATCCTCTACCAAGAATTGATGATCTCTTTGATCAATTGAAGGATGAAAAGATATTTTCAAAGATAGATCTCAGGTCAGGATACCATCAGGTAAGGATTAAAGAGGAATATATCAGCAAGACCGCCTTCAAGACAAGGTATGGTCACTATGAGTTCACAGTGGTGCCATTTGGGTTGTCAAATGCACCAATTGTTTGCATGTGCTTAATGAATGGTGTTTTCCGAGATTATTTAGACAAGTTTGTCATTGTCTTTTTGGATGAAAGTCTTGTATATTCCAATTCAAAAGAAGAGCATGAACATCATTTGAGGATGGTGTTGCAAGTGTTAAGGGAGCATCAGTTGTATGCCAAGTTGATCAAGTGCTCATTTTATCAGAAGCAAATTCATTATTTGGGCCATATTATTTCAAAGGATTGGATAGCAGTGGATCCTGAGAAGATAGAATCCATTAGAGAATGGTCAGTGCCAAACAATTTGACAGAGGTCAGATCATTCATGGGCATTGCAGGCTACTACAGAAGATTTATTGAAGGATTTTCAAAGATTGCACACCCAATCACTTCCTTGCAAAGAAAGGGTGTGAAGTTTCAATGGGCACTGGATTGTGAAAAGAGTTTCCAACACTTGAAACAATTATTGACAAGTTCTCCAATACTAAGGATTGTAGACCCAAATGAAGACTTCATTGTATGCATAGATGCATGTAAAGAGGGACTTGATGGAGTCCTCACTCAAATTGGGTTTGTCATATGTTATGAATCAAGGAAGTTGAAGGAGCATGAAAGACACTATGCCACTCATGATTGGGAGTTGGCATCCATAGTGCATTCCTTGAGGAAATGGAGACACTACCTCATGGGGAAAAGGTTTGAGCTAAGAATAGACCATAATGGTCTGAAATATTTATTTGATCAGCCAACTCTAAATGTTAGGCAAAGTATGTGGTTAGAATTTCTAAGTGAATATGACTTTGATATAAAGCATATCAAGGGGAAAGAGAACAAAGTGGATGATCTACTTAGTAGAAGAGTGCATGAATTGCATGCTACAACCATTAGCATGTACCAATCAGATTTGAAATACAAAATTATAGAGGCTGCCAAATTTGATTTGCATTACAAGGAATTAGTGACAAAATTACAACAAGGTATTTTGCAGCAGAAAATTGAAGATACAAGCTAATTAATGATGAAATTCTCATGTACAGGGGCAGAGTTTATGTACCAAATTCTAATGAATTGAAAAATCTGATATTGGGAGAAATGCATAATGTACCTTATGCTAGACACCCGGGATATTAGAAAACTATTGCAGCTGTCAAGAGACATTATTATTGGCCAGGCATGAAGAAAGAGGTTGTTGATTTTATTGCCAGATGTTTGGAATGTCAAAAGGTAAAGGCTGAGCATAGACACCCAACTGGTTTTCTACATCCATTACCCATTCCTGAGTGGAAATGGGAAATTGTAACAATGGATTTCATCACCAAAATGCCCAGAACAAACAAGAAACATGATTATATCATGGTAGTGGTGGATAAGTTTACTAAAGCTGCCCATTTTATTCTAGTTAAGCTCACTCACAAGGCAACGAACATTGATGATGTTTATATGAAAGAAATTGCCAGATTACATGGTATACCAAAGACAATTGTGTCTAACAGAGATCCAAAATTTACCTCAAAATTTTGGAATGGATTTGGCACAAATTTGAATTTTAGTACAGCCTATCATCCAGAAACAAATGGAAAAATAGAGAGGGTGAATCAAGTGATTGAAGACATGTTAAGAATGCATGTGATGGATAAACCATCAAAATGGGAAGACTACCTACACTTGGCAGAGTTTGTTTATAATAATGGGTACCAAGAATCTCTAAAGATGAACCCATTTGAGGCACTTTATGGAAGAAAGTGAAACACACCAGTAAGTTGGGATAACCTAGCAGACAAAGCAGTGGTTAGGCCAGATTTGCTCAGGGAAATGGAGGAGCAAATGATTAAAATAGAACAAAATTTAAAGGTTGCCCAAGACAGGCAGAAAATCTATGCTGATAAGGGCAGAACTCACAGTGAATTTAAAGTGGGTGATCATGTATTCTTGAAGGTGAAGGCCAACAGAAGTTCCCTGAAGTTGGGAGATTGTTCAAAGTCGGCAACTCGTTATTGTGGGTCGTTTGAAATCCTAGAGAGTATTGATCCAGTTTCTTATATGATTGTATTGCCTGCATCTATGTCTGTTCATAATGTATTTCATGTATCATTGCTAAATAAATATATACATGATGTTGATCATGTTATTGATTGGAATGTGATTCAGGTGGAGCAAGAAGGCGCTTTTCAAGTGCATTCGACACGCATTCTGGACCGAAAAATCAAACATCTCTGAAATCGAGCCATAGGGATTGTAAAGGTCCAATGGACCTGGTACGGTCTTGAGGACGCTACTTGGGAGCATGAGGATGCAATGTAGGCAGAATACCTGCATCTTTTTGAGGATTTTTGAAATTTTGTTGTACATGGGTACATGATGTACTAAGGATAGTGCATAAATAAGGGGAGGGGATTATAATATCCCTAAGGCCAAACCCAATTGTAAATATAAATGCAAATGTACTTAAGTTGGTGAGTTGTATGACATCATTTTGTATGAACATTTCATGGTATAGTGTGTGCATGTATTGCGAAGTAAAATGAGGAAGTGTTCACATTCCTGGATACCGCGCGTAGCAACTTGAGTGTGCGCGATTGTGAGGCCAGCGAACCTTTGTGTATATGTTATGTTTTATAGGCTGGTGAGCCAGTTATTATAAGCTAGGATGCTTATGTTTTAATTAGACCAGATGTCCTAGATGTTAAAGGCCAGTGCGTCTATTTTTGTACATGTCTCATAATTAATATAAAATACATCGTTGCGCCCAGGCCGACCACGATAAAAGAGATGGGGGACTAAAATCCATTGGTTAGGGAAAGGGAGGGGCCAAGTTAAGGAAAGGGGTTAAGCTAGGGAGCTTAAGCCAAAAAGGAATATTCTATTAATATTTCTTAAATCATAAAGAATGGATAATTATTTTATCCTAAGTTCCAAAGTGCGGTACAAGTGGGACAAAGTAGCTCCCAACATGACAAGTGTCAAGTTGGGGACATGCATACATATTTTTGGGACTTAGTTCATTTCTAAGGATCTTTTTTCCATCATTCATCCATGATCGAGCCATGATTTCATGACCATTTTTACTCACACAGTCAGTTATCCTTCATACATTCCTATCATTATACCTGAACTTGTATCAGGAGCCATATATGTTTGTGTAGTTGTTAGCTTGGGAGCTGGACTGAATAAGTGGGTTTTCAAGCCTGTGGGATACTGAAGAGGTGGTTTGTCAGGCCCATGAGCAATTTCTCTCTAGATGAGAGAATTGTTGGGGAATTTATTTCCTGAAGGTGCTAAACTATAGTTGCAGGGCTCTGAGACATCCTGTTCGGCCTGTTGTTGAAGCCCTAGAAGGAAAGTGGGGTAGCCGAGGGAATGTTGAGAAGAGAAGGGGCACACTTCCTAGGGTGGGACAGGCATGTGGGGAATGATGGATTGTAGGTTGTTAGTTGAGTGAGCACATGAGACTGAGTCTTTCCTACTGTCCATGAGCCTTTAGCCTGGTTAGGAATCCCTTTTCTTGGGTGGAGTTTAGTCCCAGCTCAGGGGTGACTCGTTGTTGAGAGTGATGAATAGTGTGGTCTAAGGCTGGGAGGTTCATGGAATTTTGCACACAGTTGGTGTTATTCTCACAAAGATAAGTGTCAATTATGTGATAAATTTACATGCTGCATTGTTATTTACGTGTATATTTTTATGGGTTTATCCTATGCGTGATTATAATTGTCTGTTTGTTTATGGGTATTTCCTATATATGATGCATGTCTATGTTTACGGTTATTTCAGTGTGAATCCATGCATTTACGAAATGTATTTGTTTGTTTACATTTTATACATAAATTCTTCTGCAAGTGTTCTGTGTGCATATGTTTTAATTGCATGTTGTTTGAAAATTTATGTGGCATATCTCAGTTAGATGTTGGGAAATGTTACTGTATGTTCTATAGAGAGAAAAGTAATAGTTCTTTGGCGTAGTGTGGCCCGGCATGGATGGGAGGGGACGTTACATGTAGGCTTGACGATGCTTGCTAATATGATTCACATAAGGAGTAGAGGGGCCATGCACATAAACCATACATTTGAGGGAGAGGTGTGACAGTGTCCATGTCACAACCTACTAGCATTCCCACTATGCTTTGAACTGTAGGTTAATGATTACCTAGTTTGAAAGGTTGACGATGTGGTGAGGGCGGACTAAGAAAGTCGCTCACAAATATTTCTAAGGAGCACACAATAAGGCAAAGTCCTTATTTCTTAGAAGCCCTTACTCTCTCACAAGGTTGAACGAGTGGAGTATTGACTCCAAAGGTCGGACAACTTCCAAAACAATTCTAAGTCGAGTGGCACCCTTGGAGCACAGAGGTGCATCTTGAAGGGCACGTTGTGTAATTAAACTTGAGTCAATAAATCTAGGTAGCCTAGAAAACATTGAAATAATTAGACCTTGTTGGATTAAATAATTAATAAAACAATAGATTATTAGTTGAAAATCCTAACAAGAGTCTAAGCCTAAGTGTAAGATTTGGCGTAAGTCTAAGTTTAATTTGGGGACTCATTAAAATATTAAATTTGGGATAAATCTAATTCTAGGAAAAGGTGGGAAAAATATAAAGATTTAATAAAATGCACATGTGTGCATGAATTTAATAAAAAGGGAATTTTAAATAGAAATAAATAATAACTTGAGATGTTGGGTGTACATAGAATAAAATCTAGAGTCAAACTACACTAGTCTAACTAGAAGAAGACTCTTAATTAAACTATAACTAAGATCTAAGTAGGAGACACTCCTTAAATGAAAATATAAGGAAGAAAGGGATACCTAGGAGTGAAAATAGGAACACATTAAGGAATGTGAGGGAATTTTACCTTTTTAAATAAAATAATATTTCTAAACACTGGTGTAACTTGGGGAGAATGTGACAAGTGTGTGAGTGATTAATCCAAATTAAAATTAACTAAAAAGTTAATTATATGTGCATGAGGACATGTGTCATGGAAGACATTTCTATAAAAAAAAAAATGGAGAGGGGAAAAGGATATGATTTTTGAGCATTGTTATGATGTCAAATTTGTATTGGACTGTGTTTTACTTGTGAGAGTTGGGATACCAAGATTGTAAAAAGAGTGGAAGCTCTTCCTTGCAAGGGAAAGTCTTGGAGCTATTACTGTTGGCTTCTTGTGTTTTTCCCCTTCGCGGCTCGGGGGGCTAAGGGGGAAGAAGAGTACCCCTAGAATTGGTTGGGAGGTATTGGTGAAGTCTCTGTGATTAGAAAGAAAAGGAAAGGAAGGAGCACAATACTTTGAAGGCATCCTCATTACGCAACATCCATTGGTTTTGGTATTTTTATATTCTGAATTTTATCCGTAGCATTAGTATAGTTTTATGTTAGACTGATAGGGCCACTATAGAATCACTGGAAAGGATGAAAGTCAATTGTTACAATTGTTGTCAATGAATTTTAGTTCAAAGTTTATATTTTTAAATTACAATTGCTTCCAAGAGGATAATTATTATACAATTTTTATATTTTGAATCTCGTTGTAATTACGGACGTTTTATGCTCTCTAATTTGGGAAATCTTGATCTTCATTGTGAAATATGAATTTGTATTGTGAATGGTATGTGCTCTAAAATTGTATTTTATCTATATTGAAGTTGAATGATCAGAGTTTAGTTGAGATTATTTCAGAATTTAACAGTTCAATATTCGTTGGTAAACCAAGGAGTTAGTTCCAAAATTTTCAGGAGTTTCATGTTGAATTTCATTTTAAATCCAAACCAATTCTTATGAGGGGTTCTCTGTCGAAATGAGAACTAGATCTGAAGTTGTATCTTATCTTCTTGTTTAGGTTTTTGATAATTCACTTATGTTGAATGGTGGATCCCCATTGAAATTGTTTAATCTGAATTTATCATGTATTCCTTGTTAATTGTTGAAAAATATGAAGTCGTTAGTAGCATGGAGTCTCTGTATATTTTATATTCTAAATCCAAAAATTTTGGGATAGTGGGATGCATGGTTTGTTGTGTTTTTCCAAATCTATTTGGGAGTTTAATATTTGGCATTATCCCCTTCCACTTGAAAAAATTATGCATGTGACCACAAGCTAGAACCTAGCACTAGCCAAAAGGGTGTTATTCGAAGCTTCAGGAGTTCGATGCTCTATAGGTTTTTCAACTTCAACACTCTTGTTCACCCAGAGTGTTAACCGACCGAATTCGGTCATAAGCAGATTTGATCGGAAGATGTAGGTTAACCCTACCCTTCTAGCTTCCTTCTTTAAATTTTAGAAACTTAATCAAACGACTGAAGCAGATTCTCCTCACATGAGAATCTATAGTGGAGATCCACTCTAAAACTCTGGGCTACAGGGTTTATCCCCGCTTTCACAACCTTATATTGTTTCACCTGGATTTATGAATCGTCGAAGCACTCAGAGATTTGACGGCTTACACTCCTCCTTAGATCAGTGGTCATTGTCCACTCTAGAATTCATAACTCTGAGAGTTCCTCACCTTTTTGCATCAACAACTCTTTTCCTCCAGAGTGTCGAATTATCAAACCTTCGAAAGACAAAGGTGCAAATATCTAATGGTCCTCGATCAAATTATATATTTGTCATTGTCCTTCACTCTAGGACTTTGGAACATCGGGTTTCCTTAATCCTTAGCAGTTACACATTAACTTAGGTGGAGAGCCTAATCCCAATTAACTCAGAGATCTACGTCTCACATCTTTCCAGCAACGAATGGTTGGGATTTACTCTGGACTTCGGAACTCCAGGAGATCCTTAACCTTTAACACCATGACTCTAATTTCACCGGAGTACCAAATTACCGAACCTATGAAGAACGAAGGCTCAGGGATATAACGGTCCTTTATTGATTGATAAATCTGCGACTATCCTTCACTCCAGGACTTGAGAGCTTCAGGTTTCTTAACTCTTAGACAACTAAAAACCCGACTCATTGAATCCTCGAACTCTTACAGATCTAATGGCTAGATTCACTCACCGATATACAATGTAGTTTCTCTTCACGACTTTGGGCTTTGGGGCTCACTTAAAATAAATAACTCATATTTGACGAAGTGACGAAACCCAAAATTTTCAGGGTTAAACGAGTGCGCTACTCTTGTCTAATCGAACAGTTGCTAGGATTCTAAGTCACGATCAAATATCGTCCATTAGATCCTTCAAAGGTATTTCAAATTTTTATTTCCTCACTTGAACCTTATACATGCTCTTTATCCTGAGATCTAGATTGTTTTTGTTGTGTGCGCGCTTTGCATCTCCCCTATGTAATTTTGCATTGTCTCTCCTGAGCTATGTTCTTCCAAATTTTTAAAGCCTCCACCAGCCTTGAGTGGCCTCTGTGAACTGGATGTTGTTTCCTTCTGAACTTGGTCCTTCAAGGAGCCCATCTATGCACTTATATAGTTGGCTCTAGACGTTTTGAACTATGACACCCAGAAGAGAAACTTCATATTTCTTCCATAACTTTTAACTCCTTCTCAGAATAGACTTTCACTCAATTGCAGAACTTATTCATCATAGTATCAGTTAGTTAAGGAAGTGCATAGTATCTTATGATCTCCTCTTGAATTTTGAAAGATTTTATCTTCTCTTCTTCAATTGGTTTATAATTCAGATATCTTTAGAGGATTGTCACTCCCTTCCTAGTAAACTTGAGTAAAGTTGCAACTGTCATGATTGATAGATTGTTTAATTAAGGGTCTATGATTTTTACTATTAAGTTTCGTTCATGATACTATGTAAATTCTTCCTAACCTTTAAATGAGTAAGATAATGAATTATTGTAATAGTATTCTTTGGTGTTATGAAGTGGTGACCATGTAACCATATTTTCTGTGCTGAAGAAAATGTAGTTAAGAATGTTGGAATTTATAATTGAATTTTGGAATGGATTGAAGATACGGGAATTAGATAATTCCTTGTTCCTCGGAATAGTCGCCAGTCTTGAAACCTTAAATGGTCAAAATCAATAGGATGAATCCTAGACTTGAGCGTTGATTATGTGTCTTGGAGTTCCTAACCTTGCAAGACAGGTTGGGTAGGTACACATTGCATGTGATGTTATGTGATATGGTAGATCCTTAATAAACTGAAGTTATCTAAATCTAGTTGTTCAGTGAGATGAATGAAATAGAATGTGATTGTTGAAGTATGTTAATATAGTGTTCCACTTATTCTAATGATGTTTCAAAAACAAAATATCTCTTACTATTCCTCCATTAATTATGATGTAACAAAGGGGTTGTTACATATGGTATCAGAGCGGGTTCAACCCTGCGACATTGGAATGTTATGCCATCCACTTTGTTAAACTAAATTATTGAATTAAATCGCTAATAAATATATGAAATTGTTCTTGTTGGTAATCATGGTTAGAGGATGCAGGGGAAGTATATGACATGGTGCTAGAGGAAGAGGTGTGACACCTACGATAGTACCCACACCAGAAGGGTCTAACCCCCAGGGAGATGAGAAGAATACTGAGACAAAACATATTGACGTGGGAGATGTGGTAGGTTTGATGAGATCCTTCCAGAGGATGTCTGAGGCATTGATTAACTACCTGGATCGAGATGAGGGCAGAGAATTTGTACCCAATGAGGGTTCAAAGTGCACTCCGTCTGCTAGTGGTTGTATACAAAGAGAACTCGATAAGGTGAAGTTTCCCGAGTTCATGGATGCCACGGGCGACTTAGCCATCGAGGCATGGTTGGAGAATATGGCGATGTGATTTGCACTTCGTGATTACACCTCCAACATGAATTTTTGCATGACAATATTTCAGCTGAAGGGGATTTCTCTTCTATGGTGGAAGATGCTCCTACCTCAACTAAACATGGTCGTTGAAGACGTGTCATGGGAGTTGTTCGAGGAATGGTTCTGGGAGAGGTACTTTTCTGAGGAATTCATTGAGTGTCAGCTTAATGATTTCAATGCCTTACGAAAGGGTAATCATATGGTGCCAGAGTATGAGGCCACATTCATGGATTTACTTAGGTATGCTCCACATATGAACACAGAGAAGTTAAAGGTCAACAAGTTAGTGTTTGTCCTTAACTTCAACATTCGTGCAAAGGTACATATCTTAATGCCTTGGACATTGCACGATGCAATTCAGAAGGCCCTCATAGATGAGGAAGAGATGAATAGTGTGGGTTAGGGCAGGAATCCTTCTGGACAGGATGTATAGGCGACACCAGGAGCACAGCAACATCAGACACTAGCCAGGCATGCTTCAGGGCATCGAGATACACCTAGAAGACCTATGTTCATGACACCACGGTGACAGACTCCTCAAGAGAGGACTCCTTATAGAGGACCATAGTAGCAACATCAACGTTGTCCGTAGAAATAGCATTTTAGGCATGTTCAGCAGAATAGACCGGGTTCATAAGTTGTTGGACCAACAACTTCTACTTCAAGGACTAGGAACATTGGACCGAAGACAGGATGTTGGAAAAGTGGTGAGCCACATTACTAGTGAGATTATCCAATTGAGAAGGCCAGAGTGGTTGGATCATCATGACCCACTACAATTGGATATTTGGGCAAGGCCCACAGGATACATGTACGGTGAACAACTGTCAGGCTAACAACCATTCCATTGTGCTAGAGACATCAGGTACAATCGTAGACCAGAATTATAGTATATTGATAGACCCATGTGCTACAGAGAGATTTATCTCTAGTGCATCACTAAAGATAATTAAGGTAAAGGTAGTCGAGTAGGATGAGTTCAAGTACGTAGAAATTGCATCAGGTGCCAAATAGAAGGTTGGAGGAAAGGTTACATATTGTAGTCGTAACTTGGGAGACTTTGTGACAAAGGTAGATATTTATGTCATGATCTTAGGATCTTATGAAATAGTGATTGGTATGGATTGGTTGGAATCGCATGATGTGATACTTAACTATAAGATGAAACAGTTAAGTTTGACAAATGATTTGGGACAAAGTAGAGTGATTGTAGGAATAAACCAGGGAGTGTCCTTGAGGTTTATTTCTTCCCTACAATTACAGAAGAGTATGTGCAAGGGATGAAAGCTATATGAAATCTTAGTGTTGAATGAAAAGGGAGAGGCGAAAGGACTAGAAAACCTTCATGTAGAATAAGATTTTGCATACGTGTTTCCAGAAGAGTTACTAGGTTTACCGCCCAAAAGAGAGTTGGATTTTACAATTAGCTTGAAAATTGGAACTGAATCGATAGTGAGAACACCTTATCGGATGTCAATGACTGAATTGCAGGAGTTGAAAATGTAATTGAAGGATTTTTTAGATTTGGGACTGGTACATCCAGGCGTATCACCATGGGGTGCACCAGTGGTATTTGTTAGAAAGAAGGATGAATCATGTAGGCTTTGCATTGACTATCGTCAATTGAACAAAGCTACGATCAAGAATGAGCACCCATTGCTAAGGATTGATGATTTATTTAATCATATGAAAGGAGTGACGGTGTTTTTGAAGATTGACTTGAGATCAAGATATCACCAATTACAGATTAAAGAGGAATATATCCCTAAAACAACTTTTAAGACGAGATTTGGACACTATGAGTTTACATTTTTACCATTCGGATTGACGAACGCCCCAGGGGTATTTATGAGTTTTATGAATGGGGTGTTCCTTGAATACTTTGACAAGTTTGTTCAAGTTTTTATTGATTACATATTGATTTATTCTTGAATGAAGGAAGAGCATGATGAACACTTGAGATTGATCCTACAGTGCCTAAGATAAAACAGATTGTATGGGAAACTATCAAAATGCTATTTTTACCAATCAAAGATTCATTATTTGGGACATATCATATCTGGTGAAGGCATCATTGTGGATCCAGCAAAAGTGGAGGCTATTATAGATTGGCCAACACTGAAAAATGTACAAGAAGTATGCATTTTTATGGGTTTAGAAGGATATTACCGACGATTCGTCGAAGTTTTTTCGAAGATAGCAAATGTAATCATGGAATTGCAGAAGAATAACAAGAAGTTTGTATGGACTAATAAATGCATAGAAGAATTTCAAAATCTCAAAGATTTGTTGACAACAACGTCGATACTAAAAGTCCCCGACATGGACAAGGAATTCTTGGTATGCACAGATGCATACAAGGAAAGTTTAGGCAGAGTTTTGATGCAAGACGGTCGAGTGATCACTTACATTTCGAGGAAATTGATAAAGCATGAAGAGAACTAAACAACACATGACCTAGAATTATCGACAATTCTATATGCATTGAGAGTTTGGAGACATTATCTGATTGGAAAAAAAATTGAATTAAAGACAGATCATTGTGGATTGCAACATATTTTTACATAGATTGACCTAAATGCACGACAAAGTCATTGGTCAAAATCACTTAGCGAATACGAATTTGAAATTACTTACATTAGAGGAACTGTGAACCAAGTGGCAGATGCGCTTAGTCAAAGACCACACATATTTTCGTTATTACCTCTTAAAAAAAATATTCGAAAAAAGATTCCAAATTTACAAATCGATGATGAATGGTATAAAGAAGTTAAGAATAATATTGGATGAGATACCATGATGGTATCAAAGTATGAAGTTTATTCACTAGACAATGGTGGATTGTTGAGATTTAACAGAAGAATTTACGTACCACCTAACAACGAGTTAAGGAATTTGATCTTGAGCGAAGCTCATATAGAAGTATACATGGATCATCTGGGAGTCACGAAGATGAAGGCATACCTTAAGACTTTATTCTTATAGAGGGGAATGAAGGAGGACATAGTAAGTTACATGGCTAGATGTATAGAATGTCAGCAAGTGAAATATGAACATAGACATCCAGCAGGATTGCTACAACCACATGTTATTCCAAAATGGAAATGGGAGGCCATTTCAATGGAATTTATCGTTGGATTTCCATTGACGGCAAGGATACGTGATTCGATTTTTTTGGTAGTTGACACTCTAACAAAGAGTGCACACTTTATTCCTATGCATACGATGTATCAAGTGCCAGACATAGCTAGATTATTTTTCTGCGAGATTGTGAGATTGCATGGAGTACCAAGAAGGATCATATCTAATCAAGGATAGATGTTTACAGGACGGTTTGCACCAGTTTCCAAGAGGATTTGGGAACACAACTAAACTTTAGCACAACTTATCACCCAGATATAGATGGGAAAACAGAAAGAACAAACCATATTTTGGAGGATATGTTACATATGTATGTAATGGACCAACAGAAACATTGGGAAGAATTATTTCCACTAGTAGAGTTTGCATGCAATAAAAACTATCAAAGTATGATTAAGATGGTCCCATTTGAGTTTCTTTACAGGTGACCATGTCGGACACCGTTGAGTTGGGATCGACTTGAGGACAGGGTTCTGGTAGGACCAAAAGTGATACAAGAAATGGAAGAACATATGCAATCGATAAGATAGGGGATTAAGGAAGAGAAAGATATATATAAGAGTTATGTCGATATGCATCGCTTTGACTGTAGTTATGAAGTTGGTGACAGAGTCTTCTTGTAGGTAAAATCACACAAGAGTTCAATGAAGTTCGGAAAGGGTGCTAAACTCTCTCCTAGTTTTGTGGGACCCTTCAAAGTTGTGGAAAAGAAGGGACCCGTGGATTATCGACTAGCCTTTCCTCATTCTTTGAGGCATATGCATGACATATTTCATGTGTCTGTTTTGAGACATTATATTAGTGATCCTTCACATGTTATTGAGATGAGTTCCTTGCAGTTNGGAAGACATTTCTATAAAAAAAAAAAAATGGAGAGGGGAAAAGGATATGATTTTTGAGCATTGTTATGATGCCAAATTTGTATTGGACTGTATTTTACTTGTGAGAGTTGGGATACCAAGATTGTAAAAAGAGTGGAAGCTATTCCTTGCAAGGGAAAGTCTTGGAGCTATTACTGTTGGCTTCTTGTTTTTTTCCCCTTCGCGGCTCGGGGGGCTAAGGGGGAAGAAGAGTACCCCTAGCATTGGTTGGGAGGTATTGGTGAAGTCTCTGTGATTAGAAAGAAAAGGAAAGGAAGGAGCACAATACTTTGAAGACATCCTCATTACGCAACATCCATTGGTTTTGGTATTTTTATATTCTAAATTTTATCCGTAGCATTAGTATAGTTTTATGTTAGACTGATAGGGCCACTATAGAATCACTGGAAAGCCTGAAAGTCAATTGTTACAATTGTTGTCAATGAATTTTAGTTCAAAGTTTATATTTTTAAATTACAATTGTTACCAAGAGGATAATTATTATACAATTTTTATATTTTGAATCTCGTTGTAATTACAGACGTTTTCTGCTCTCTAATTTGGGAAATCTTAATCTTATTGTGAAATATGAATTTGTATTGTGAATGGTATGTGCTCTAAAATTGTATTTTATCTATATTGAAGTTGAATGATCAGATTTTAGTTGAGATTATTTCATAATTTAACAGTTCAATATTCGTTGGTAAACCAAGGAGTTAGTTCCAAAATTTTCAGGAGTTTCATGTTGAATTTCATTTTAAATCCAAACCAATTCTTATGATGGGTTCTCTGTCGAAATGAGAACTAGATCTGAAGTTGTATCTTATCTTCTTGTTTAGGTTTTTGATAATTCACTTATGTTGAATGTTGGATCCCCATAGAAATTGTTTAATCTGAATTTATTATGTATTCCTTGTTAATTGTTGAAAAATATGAAGTCGTTAGTAGCATGGAGTCTCTGTATATTTTATATTCTAAATCCAAAAATTTTGGGATAGTGGGATGCATGGTTTGTTGTGTTTTTCCAAATCTATTTGGGAGTTTAATATTTGGCATTATCCCCTTCCACTTGAAAAAATTATGCATGTGACCACAAGCTAGAACCTAGCACTAGCCAAAAGGGTGTTATTCGAAGCTTCAGGAGTTCGATGCTCTATAGGTTTTTCAACTTCAACACTCTTGTTCACCCAGAGTGTTAACCGACCGAATTCGGTCATAAGCAGATTTGATCGGAAGATGTAGGTTAACCCTACCCTTCTAGCTTCCTTCTTTAAATTTTAGAAACTTAATCAAACGACTGAAGCAGATTCTCCTCACATGAGAATCTATAGTGGAGATCCACTCTAAAACTCTGGGCTACAGGGTTTATCCCCGCTTTCACAACCTTATATTGTTTCACCTGGATTTATGAATCGTCGAAGCACTCAGAGATTTGACGGCTTACACTCCTCCTTAGATCAGTGGTCATTGTCCACTCTAGAATTCATAACTCTGAGAGTTCCTCACCTTTTTGCATCAACAACTCTTTTCCTCCAGAGTGTCGAATTATCAAACCTTCGAAAGACAAAGGTGCAAATATCTAATGGTCCTCGATCAAATTATATATTTGTCATTGTCCTTCACTCTAGGACTTTGGAACATCGGGTTTCCTTAATCCTTAGCAGTTACACATTAACTTAGGTGGAGAGCCTAATCCCAATTAACTCAGAGATCTACGTCTCACATCTTTCCAGCAACGAATGGTTGGGATTTACTCTGGACTTCGGAACTCCAGGAGATCCTTAACCTTTAACACCATGACTCTAATTTCACCGGAGTACCAAATTACCGAACCTATGAAGAACGAAGGCTCAGGGATATAACGGTCCTTTATTGATTGATAAATCTGCGACTATCCTTCACTCCAGGACTTGAGAGCTTCAGGTTTCTTAACTCTTAGACAACTAAAAACCCGACTCATTGAATCCTCGAACTCTTACAGATCTAATGGCTAGATTCACTCACCGATATACAATGTAGTTTCTCTTCACGACTTTGGGCTTTGGGGCTCACTTAAAATAAATAACTCATATTTGACGAAGTGACGAAACCCAAAATTTTCAGGGTTAAACGAGTGCGCTACTCTTGTCTAATCGAACAGTTGCTAGGATTCTAAGTCACGATCAAATATCGTCCATTAGATCCTTCAAAGGTATTTCAAATTTTTATTTCCTCACTTGAACCTTATACATGCTCTTTATCCTGAGATCTAGATTGTTTTTGTTGTGTGCGCGCTTTGCATCTCCCCTATGTAATTTTGCATTGTCTCTCCTGAGCTATGTTCTTCCAAATTTTTAAAGCCTCCACCAGCCTTGAGTGGCCTCTGTGAACTGGATGTTGTTTCCTTCTGAACTTGGTCCTTCAAGGAGCCCATCTATGCACTTATATAGTTGGCTCTAGACGTTTTGAACTATGACACCCAGAAGAGAAACTTCATATTTCTTCCATAACTTTTAACTCCTTCTCAGAATAGACTTTCACTCAATTGCAGAACTTATTCATCATAGTATCAGTTAGTTAAGGAAGTGCATAGTATCTTATGATCTCCTCTTGAATTTTGAAAGATTTTATCTTCTCTTCTTCAATTGGTTTATAATTCAGATATCTTTAGAGGATTGTCACTCCCTTCCTAGTAAACTTGAGTAAAGTTGCAACTGTCATGATTGATAGATTGTTTAATTAAGGGTCTATGATTTTTACTATTAAGTTTCGTTCATGATACTATGTAAATTCTTCCTAACCTTTAAATGAGTAAGATAATGAATTATTGTAATAGTATTCTTTGGTGTTATGAAGTGGTGACCATGTAACCATATTTTCTGTGCTGAAGAAAATGTAGTTAAGAATGTTGGAATTTATAATTGAATTTTGGAATGGATTGAAGATACGGGAATTAGATAATTCCTTGTTCCTCGGAATAGTCGCCAGTCTTGAAACCTTAAATGGTCAAAATCAATAGGATGAATCCTAGACTTGAGCGTTGATTATGTGTCTTGGAGTTCCTAACCTTGCAAGACAGGTTGGGTAGGTACACATTGCATGTGATGTTATGTGATATGGTAGATCCTTAATAAACTGAAGTTATCTAAATCTAGTTGTTCAGTGAGATGAATGAAATAGAATGTGATTGTTGAAGTATGTTAATATAGTGTTCCACTTATTCTAATGATGTTTCAAAAACAAAATATCTCTTACTATTCCTCCATTAATTATGATGTAACAAAGGGGTTGTTACATATGGTATCAGAGCGGGTTCAACCCTGCGACATTGGAATGTTATGCCATCCACTTTGTTAAACTAAATTATTGAATTAAATCGCTAATAAATATATGAAATTGTTCTTGTTGGTAATCATGGTTAGAGGATGCAGGGGAAGTATATGACATGGTGCTAGAGGAAGAGGTGTGACACCTACGATAGTACCCACACCAGAAGGGTCTAACCCCCAGGGAGATGAGAAGAATACTGAGACAAAACATATTGACGTGGGAGATGTGGTAGGTTTGATGAGATCCTTCCAGAGGATGTCTGAGGCATTGATTAACTACCTGGATCGAGATGAGGGCAGAGAATTTGTACCCAATGAGGGTTCAAAGTGCACTCCGTCTGCTAGTGGTTGTATACAAAGAGAACTCGATAAGGTGAAGTTTCCCGAGTTCATGGATGCCACGGGCGACTTAGCCATCGAGGCATGGTTGGAGAATATGGCGATGTGATTTGCACTTCGTGATTACACCTCCAACATGAATTTTTGCATGACAATATTTCAGCTGAAGGGGATTTCTCTTCTATGGTGGAAGATGCTCCTACCTCAACTAAACATGGTCGTTGAAGACGTGTCATGGGAGTTGTTCGAGGAATGGTTCTGGGAGAGGTACTTTTCTGAGGAATTCATTGAGTGTCAGCTTAATGATTTCAATGCCTTACGAAAGGGTAATCATATGGTGCCAGAGTATGAGGCCACATTCATGGATTTACTTAGGTATGCTCCACATATGAACACAGAGAAGTTAAAGGTCAACAAGTTAGTGTTTGTCCTTAACTTCAACATTCGTGCAAAGGTACATATCTTAATGCCTTGGACATTGCACGATGCAATTCAGAAGGCCCTCATAGATGAGGAAGAGATGAATAGTGTGGGTTAGGGCAGGAATCCTTCTGGACAGGATGTATAGGCGACACCAGGAGCACAGCAACATCAGACACTAGCCAGGCATGCTTCAGGGCATCGAGATACACCTAGAAGACCTATGTTCATGACACCACGGTGACAGACTCCTCAAGAGAGGACTCCTTATAGAGGACCATAGTAGCAACATCAACGTTGTCCGTAGAAATAGCATTTTAGGCATGTTCAGCAGAATAGACCGGGTTCATAAGTTGTTGGACCAACAACTTCTACTTCAAGGACTAGGAACATTGGACCGAAGACAGGATGTTGGAAAAGTGGTGAGCCACATTACTAGTGAGATTATCCAATTGAGAAGGCCAGAGTGGTTGGATCATCATGACCCACTACAATTGGATATTTGGGCAAGGCCCACAGGATACATGTACGGTGAACAACTGTCAGGCTAACAACCATTCCATTGTGCTAGAGACATCAGGTACAATCGTAGACCAGAATTATAGTATATTGATAGACCCATGTGCTACAGAGAGATTTATCTCTAGTGCATCACTAAAGATAATTAAGGTAAAGGTAGTCGAGTAGGATGAGTTCAAGTACGTAGAAATTGCATCAGGTGCCAAATAGAAGGTTGGAGGAAAGGTTACATATTGTAGTCGTAACTTGGGAGACTTTGTGACAAAGGTAGATATTTATGTCATGATCTTAGGATCTTATGAAATAGTGATTGGTATGGATTGGTTGGAATCGCATGATGTGATACTTAACTATAAGATGAAACAGTTAAGTTTGACAAATGATTTGGGACAAAGTAGAGTGATTGTAGGAATAAACCAGGGAGTGTCCTTGAGGTTTATTTCTTCCCTACAATTACAGAAGAGTATGTGCAAGGGATGAAAGCTATATGAAATCTTAGTGTTGAATGAAAAGGGAGAGGCGAAAGGACTAGAAAACCTTCATGTAGAATAAGATTTTGCATACGTGTTTCCAGAAGAGTTACTAGGTTTACCGCCCAAAAGAGAGTTGGATTTTACAATTAGCTTGAAAATTGGAACTGAATCGATAGTGAGAACACCTTATCGGATGTCAATGACTGAATTGCAGGAGTTGAAAATGTAATTGAAGGATTTTTTAGATTTGGGACTGGTACATCCAGGCGTATCACCATGGGGTGCACCAGTGGTATTTGTTAGAAAGAAGGATGAATCATGTAGGCTTTGCATTGACTATCGTCAATTGAACAAAGCTACGATCAAGAATGAGCACCCATTGCTAAGGATTGATGATTTATTTAATCATATGAAAGGAGTGACGGTGTTTTTGAAGATTGACTTGAGATCAAGATATCACCAATTACAGATTAAAGAGGAATATATCCCTAAAACAACTTTTAAGACGAGATTTGGACACTATGAGTTTACATTTTTACCATTCGGATTGACGAACGCCCCAGGGGTATTTATGAGTTTTATGAATGGGGTGTTCCTTGAATACTTTGACAAGTTTGTTCAAGTTTTTATTGATTACATATTGATTTATTCTTGAATGAAGGAAGAGCATGATGAACACTTGAGATTGATCCTACAGTGCCTAAGATAAAACAGATTGTATGGGAAACTATCAAAATGCTATTTTTACCAATCAAAGATTCATTATTTGGGACATATCATATCTGGTGAAGGCATCATTGTGGATCCAGCAAAAGTGGAGGCTATTATAGATTGGCCAACACTGAAAAATGTACAAGAAGTATGCATTTTTATGGGTTTAGAAGGATATTACCGACGATTCGTCGAAGTTTTTTCGAAGATAGCAAATGTAATCATGGAATTGCAGAAGAATAACAAGAAGTTTGTATGGACTAATAAATGCATAGAAGAATTTCAAAATCTCAAAGATTTGTTGACAACAACGTCGATACTAAAAGTCCCCGACATGGACAAGGAATTCTTGGTATGCACAGATGCATACAAGGAAAGTTTAGGCAGAGTTTTGATGCAAGACGGTCGAGTGATCACTTACATTTCGAGGAAATTGATAAAGCATGAAGAGAACTAAACAACACATGACCTAGAATTATCGACAATTCTATATGCATTGAGAGTTTGGAGACATTATCTGATTGGAAAAAAAATTGAATTAAAGACAGATCATTGTGGATTGCAACATATTTTTACATAGATTGACCTAAATGCACGACAAAGTCATTGGTCAAAATCACTTAGCGAATACGAATTTGAAATTACTTACATTAGAGGAACTGTGAACCAAGTGGCAGATGCGCTTAGTCAAAGACCACACATATTTTCGTTATTACCTCTTAAAAAAAATATTCGAAAAAAGATTCCAAATTTACAAATCGATGATGAATGGTATAAAGAAGTTAAGAATAATATTGGATGAGATACCATGATGGTATCAAAGTATGAAGTTTATTCACTAGACAATGGTGGATTGTTGAGATTTAACAGAAGAATTTACGTACCACCTAACAACGAGTTAAGGAATTTGATCTTGAGCGAAGCTCATATAGAAGTATACATGGATCATCTGGGAGTCACGAAGATGAAGGCATACCTTAAGACTTTATTCTTATAGAGGGGAATGAAGGAGGACATAGTAAGTTACATGGCTAGATGTATAGAATGTCAGCAAGTGAAATATGAACATAGACATCCAGCAGGATTGCTACAACCACATGTTATTCCAAAATGGAAATGGGAGGCCATTTCAATGGAATTTATCGTTGGATTTCCATTGACGGCAAGGATACGTGATTCGATTTTTTTGGTAGTTGACACTCTAACAAAGAGTGCACACTTTATTCCTATGCATACGATGTATCAAGTGCCAGACATAGCTAGATTATTTTTCTGCGAGATTGTGAGATTGCATGGAGTACCAAGAAGGATCATATCTAATCAAGGATAGATGTTTACAGGACGGTTTGCACCAGTTTCCAAGAGGATTTGGGAACACAACTAAACTTTAGCACAACTTATCACCCAGATATAGATGGGAAAACAGAAAGAACAAACCATATTTTGGAGGATATGTTACATATGTATGTAATGGACCAACAGAAACATTGGGAAGAATTATTTCCACTAGTAGAGTTTGCATGCAATAAAAACTATCAAAGTATGATTAAGATGGTCCCATTTGAGTTTCTTTACAGGTGACCATGTCGGACACCGTTGAGTTGGGATCGACTTGAGGACAGGGTTCTGGTAGGACCAAAAGTGATACAAGAAATGGAAGAACATATGCAATCGATAAGATAGGGGATTAAGGAAGAGAAAGATATATATAAGAGTTATGTCGATATGCATCGCTTTGACTGTAGTTATGAAGTTGGTGACAGAGTCTTCTTGTAGGTAAAATCACACAAGAGTTCAATGAAGTTCGGAAAGGGTGCTAAACTCTCTCCTAGTTTTGTGGGACCCTTCAAAGTTGTGGAAAAGAAGGGACCCGTGGATTATCGACTAGCCTTTCCTCATTCTTTGAGGCATATGCATGACATATTTCATGTGTCTGTTTTGAGACATTATATTAGTGATCCTTCACATGTTATTGAGATGAGTTCCTTGCAGTT